>OVBX01000173.1:2675-55995 GCA_900406325.1 Erucastrum elatum | reverse complement strand
TAGAAATTCAGCTAATAATAAAATATACGAACCCGGCGCGTAGCGCCGGAATACCACTAGTAACTTATAAGCAAAAGTGGAAACCACTTGAGGCTAATTATCCAAATTCGAACACAAAATGGGCTAGTCTTGGCTATATACTCAACGTAGTTACACAATTTTGGGTTAGGTTTACTGCAGCTAAAAAAGGGTCGGTTAGAGTTAAACCCAAACGACCACCCATCCATTCAGTTTTTTTTTTTGTTTAAATCTAAAAAAAACATGAAACGAAAGCTGCAAGATGTGGACGCCGTAGAGAAGCCAGCCTCTTCTTCTTCTTCTAACATCGCCAATAGCATCATGAATACTACTGACATAGTTCTGCAGACATCATCTCTGAAACTCTCAGAGAAGCAAGACTACATCTTCCACGGAGGTAATTGATTCATCTCTTATTTTATAGGTTCCCTTTTCAAAAATATATAATTTGAATTGATTTCCGTTTGTGAAGGGAGGCGACATGTGAGGCCGTACTACTTCGAGTTCATCTCTCATGTAAGAGTAGTAGTCTCTTTCTTTCTTTTTTTCCCTTGAAGTCCTCGTTGTCATTGTGAGAGATTGAAATTGCTAACGCCAATTTTTCTTAAAGGTGAATAAACGCTGGACTGGGAAAACAATCGTGGACTTGTTCGCTGATGAATTCAAAGGCAGACAACGTGACTACTATGTATGTTCCCCTGTCCCAATGCTTATAAATCTCGAAAAAGTTTGTGTTTTTGAGATTTTGATTTTTTTTTATTCAAACTTTTATTGCAGGTTGGTGCAGTTAAAAGTGGAAGAATCAAAGTTGATGGAGAAACTGTACCAGTTTCATATATTGTGAAATCATCTCAAAGGATCACTCATTTCGTCCACAGGTTGTTGTTCTTAAAGCTAAGCTTTTTATAGTTCGTGTGGTTGCTTCTTAGAAAAAGCTCAGGTTTTGTGATTGCATTGAGTGTGTGTATATCTAAATTTTGAATGTGTGGAAGGTTTCAGACATGAACCACCGGTGATGACTGATGATGTAGAGATCCTTGTGAATGAACCTGATGTTGTTACTGTCTGCAAGCCAGCTTCTATTCCTGTGAGTATTCCTTTCTACATATTTTCACTTCTATTGGTCTCTGGAGGATAAGGTCAGTTTGCTGGAGAATTTTGAACCATGTTTTGTTCAGAAACCAGAATGATTGAATTAGACACTAAGCTAAAAATAGTTTTGTTTACTTCCCTTTTGTACTATATGAAGCGTTAGTATTATATCAAACATTGTTACCTTGTATACATATATCTGTTTCATTATTTGCCTTTGTGGTGTAAGATTTGATAGTTTGGTAACTTTGTCTTCTTGCGTAGGTGCATCCATGTGGTCAATACCGTAAGAACACGGTTGTTGGAATCCTTGATGCTGAGCATGACCTCGGCACTCTTTTTCGTATCCAAAACATAGTCTTTAGTTTACCGTTTTCCAAAATGATACAATACAGAGCTATCCTTGCATCATTTTTTTTCTCACAGCTATTCACCGGTTAGACCGTTTGGTTTCTGGATTGCTCATCATTGCCAGAACTGCTGCCAAAGCTGATTTTTTCAGGCAACAGGTAACTCATAAAAGTTGGTTTCGGTTTTCTTGGCTACACCATAACTCATAAGACGCTATTGGCTCTGGTAAATCAAAATGTCGTAACTTAGTACTTGTCTTGATTGTTTCAGATTGAGGGTGGAATGGTGAAGAAACGTTATATTGCAAAGGTTATTGGCGTGTTCCCGGAAGATGAGGTTCGAAGCTCTTTTGATTCTAATAATGATTTGTGGATTGTTTCTAGTTATCTAGATCTCAAAAAGTTATCTTCATCTTCTGTTTGTTTGAAATAGTTGCATGTCTTTGAATTTTTAGAAAATAGTCGATGCCAACATAAATTATAATGGTAGTGAAGGAAGAAGCACAGCAGAGGTAAATCCACTTTAATGCCTCTAGAAACAAAACATAAAGTCTTCATCATAATGTCTATATGCGTTATGCAGGACGCCAATCCGAGTGGTGATGATAAGGTGAAGGGGAAGCCTGCATGTACCAAGTTCACCAGAATCGACACAAATGGGACTCATAGCCTCGTCTTGTGTGAACCAGTGACAGGACGAACTCATCAAGTAAGCACGTGATTCTACATTAATACATAATGTGGATTTGGCCTTTTGTTATGAGGTTTCTCATTTTAGTTTTTGGTGATTGTAGATACGAGTGCATCTACAATATACAGGGCATCCCATAGGGAATGACCCGCTTTATCTCAATCAAGACGTTGATGATCTCAAGACCAAGATTGCCAAAAGAATTGATGCGGATGAGAAAAGGATAGTCTCCCCAGACGACTACGTGTATTCCAGTGAAGATTTCAGCATCGATCCAATGTGCACAAACTGCCCTAAGCTTATCCCACAAGGGTAAAAAAGATAAACCAACTTTTTGTTCTTTCTTGTCTTGAGCTCAAACGTTGTCTTATGTTTTCTGAATCATGCAGGTATGAGGAGCATGACGAGGCTCTTTGGCTGCATTGTGTTCAATACTCTGGAACAGGATGGGAATACGAATGTCCTTATCCATCTTGGGCATCCCTTTAACGACATTTTCATTTTCTTGCCAAAACTTAAATAGTGAACTGTATCTCTTATTACCAACATTTGTAGCAACTGTGGATTATACGTGTTCTACAGTTATGATCGGATCAAGTTGATTCATTATTGGATTCAAAGTCTCTTTTATGAAATGAAGAGTCATTGTCAGCTTAAGCCATGTACAAAAAGGAGAATCACATTCGAGTTGGATTAGAGAGCCTACGCAGTAGCAACAAAAAAGCCAATTACATATAAGATAAGCAACTAGTAGTTATTCTTCACATCTTGTGTTCAGTCATGCAACCGCAAAATTAATTTTGATTTTCTTAAAGGCTTTTAAACAAAATCAACTTCTTCTTCTTCAGTGCTCTGCTTGTTATGTTCATTTCTGGAATGCAAGGACCTGTCTATCAAATCCTTTGCTTGCGCCTGACAAGCTTGATGTAAGATCCTCCACTGTTCTAAACCCAATCTGTTGCCAAAAGACAAAACAGAACATGATGATCCGGCCTCAAAACTTGCGATAAACAAGATCAAATGACAAAAGAAGGCAGGACATGAAAGATTTTAATCTGAACTATGCATGGATGATTTTATAGAGTAAGTAGGAATACAGATGACGGACTAAGGAAGCAAATGGAGTACCTTATCAAGAAGAATATTTTGGAAATGCTCTGGACGTAAAACAATGTTTCGGTAGTTCATTGCGGTTGTCTGCAGTCACACACAAGATAAACACATTAAAACTATATAGCTATAGCTTGTAAGCTCTGAAAAGATTAGAGACAAAACACACCTCTGAGACACGACGATTCTTTTCATAAGATTTCCAAGGCTGAGGCTCCATTACAAAAATACCACCCTGAAAAAGTAAAGCCAGCAACTGTCAATAACTCAAGTATGTGAAAAACAAATGTGCACACTCCAGTCTAGTATATAGTAGATTACCGGATTAAGAAGACGCCAAATTTTAGAAAACAAGGTGATTAAACCATCATCACCCCAATTCAAATGAACCCATTTTGTCACACTCAAACTGCATATACAAGGAAAGAAACTCGTCATCAATGAACTGTTATTTTCAATTTCAGCTAAAGACAACCAAGACACAGAAGAAGTTTTAATTTCAACACAAAGTGAAGCCTCCTTACAGGAAAGGCTTATAGCTATTAGCTACATAAGTTCTTTAACGAAAGGCTTTTCTTAACTACATTTGAACATTTCCATATGCACAACTGAGTTATAAGCACTAGCAAAAGAGTTGGTGAATGTTCTTTTCGGTTTCAATCTTGCCAAAAGACAGTACCAAACATACGAGTGAGACAAAAGGAGAAGGGGATTTACCATAGAATTGTGTCGTAACGATTCTCGTCAAGGTTTCGAGTCTGAACAAAATTCTCTTTCTGAAACGTGACAACCTGAAACAGGTCTTTAGTCTCTTCACTGCCTATCTTTGTCTCGCCATCTGTGGGAGAAACAGATTGCTCTTTCGAACCATCTGCACCAGTTTTCTTTTCAGCTGTCTTAGTGGAACTATGCGTCCTAACAAAATTCCTGAGACGCCAGCGAGCAACCTCAATGAGACCTTAAAATCAAAGAAAAACCTAGTTCAATGCACAGAAGCTGATAACTGCTTAAGCAAGAACAAAAACTATGGAAGTTTCAAAAATACATCTCAGGATACAGACTGTTCTATTATATTTTTAACTCATATCCTCCTACAAACCATGGAAGATAGATTATGAAAATCAGTACTTCTTACTTACTTGAATCAATATCAACTCCAAGAATGCTCCGGCAACCAAACTTCTTAGCTGAGGAAAACAAACATCAGACAAGACAATTATATAAGATTGTAGATACTGACAGCTTCAGACTATTGCCAAGAAAAACGAACGAATAATAAGATGTTACAGAGAAAGTTTCAGACTTTAACATAACATTCTCACAAAGAACCAATCTTTTCACAAAAAATATCATAAAGGAGAAAACTTTTTATACCAATATGGATGGTCATGACGCCGCTATTGCAGCCGATGTCGAGACAATCCTTGCCTTGAAACCATTCTTTCTTCAACACTTTAAGTCTTGGATCCTCATCCATATCGTTGCTAATCTATCACCCATTACAAAAAAAAAAAAAAGACATGCAAAATAATCAGCAGACAAAAAAACAAAAACACTTTTAACATCAAAAAGACATAACCAAGAGGAGTATAGAGACAAACTCTGTAGCCATAGTAGTTTCTGTAGTTTCCGAAAGGACAAAACTCTTGGCTCTTCTTCTTCTTCCCGCTTGGTTTGCTACCATTCCCTTGTTGCTGCTGCTGCTTTTTCTGCTCTTCGTTGTTTACTAATACTTTCTCAGTACTCTTCTCTTTGCTTCTCTTCCTCTTCCTCTTCGTCTTGGCATCGTTGTTGTTGTTGTCCTGACCCATTGTCCGATTATTTAGGGTTTCTGTGTTGTTAACACGATCAACTCCGTGAGAAGAAAACAAACGATAGGTAGTTAGTTAGGAGTTTTTTCACCGAGATGGAAACGGCGCAGAGCTAGGAGGAGGAAGAATAAGAAGAAGAAGCGTCAGGAAGGTTTTATTAGTTATCAATTAAACTTTGCAAAAGAGGTTTAACTAGTTTCTTAATTAAATATTTTGACTCTTTTTTGACAATAATATATGTTCTGGAGCTGATTTATGTAAATTTAGGAATTTTGGCAAGCAAATAAGTAAATAACATTTTAGTTTTGTAAAAATTAGAACGGTTATTTTGACATTTTTCACTTGACAAAATGATAGAAATATATTTTTATTTTTATTTAATACATTTATTTAAGCAACAATATCTAAATAAATTAACATTATTTAGAAAATTAATATATTTTGTAACTAATATTAAACATATGCATAAATTAAATTGGAATTCTCAAATAAAATAACAAAAATATGTTAAGCAATATCTTATTGCATAACACTAAGTACAAAAACTGAATAAAGGTAAGGGGATATACTAAATCTTACACTTATAATGATTTGTATTAAAATAACAAATCTTTTTATTAAAAGCCTTTTCTCAATAAAAAAAATCTTTTTTTTTCTAGACATTCTTAAAATGTTTTGAGAACAATGTACAAAAGCTTTGGAACTAGAAGTGTCAAAAGAGAGAAACCAAAAAGAGCCACAGCTACTAAAGTTCTAAACGAAGCAGAGCTTTAGTCTTCGTCCTCAGTCTCTTCATCGTCATCTTCCTCCTCGTTGTTTCCCCCAAACCTCAAGCCATCACCCACATTCTCTCTATCTTCCTCCGTCTCCTCGCTATCTTCTTCTCCTTCAAATGTTTCTTTTTCTTGCCATGGTTTTTTGGCCATCCTTACTTTGGCCGGTGAAGAGGTTGAGCCTTTCTTTAATGCTTTCACTGGCGGTGTCCTCATGTTCGGCTCAGCTCTGCCCTGTTGTTTATGTGTCTGGCTTTTCCCGTTACTAGCGTGTTTCCAGTAACCATCTTGATCACTCCCTTCTTCTAGATCGTGCTTGCTCGGCGTGTTGTTCTTCTCTTCTGGTAAATGCTCTCTCTTCAAGTGGAGTCTGAGCTTGTACTCATGTATGTAAGCCTTGTCACACCCTTCGTAAGGACATGCGTATGGACGTTCCGAAGATGCTGAGCCATAGACCGTTGCAGCAGGTGTTCTGGCAGTCCTTGTTACTTTATCTGCAGGTGGTGTGTATGTAGGCGTCTCTCCAGCAGCATTCTGCTCAAAAAAGGTTGTGAAAATTGTGAGAGATCAGTACTAAGATGGTCACAGATGAAAAGAATCTAAAGCATTCCTCTAGTTATGCATCACCACAGCGAAATTTTGAGTATAAAACAGTTAGTTTCTGCCAATCTCAACTCTATTAATAGAGTGCGGATACCACAAGACAGTTGTAGGACGTTCAAATTATGCAAACATAATATCAATTATAGTTATATGCACCAGTCAGTCAGATAGCATAGCATTAACAAGCTTTCCATCAAATGATATTACTGGAAACCTTAACAACACTATTTGAGAAAAATACTAAACACAATAGTAACACAGGTTCTCAAAGCTAAGGCAATTTCCCTTACTCTGATATATCCCTTTCATGGCCTTAAGACTCTAACACAAGAAACAAGTTGTTCCAGGGGGAAAAAAAATACTGAGTTTGAAGTAATGGAAAAACCTTTTCATGGTTGGCAGCGACATGGTTCTTGAGCTTGTACTCATGTATGTAATCCTTGTCACACCCTTCGTAAGGGCATGCGTATGGACGTTCCAAAGACGCTGACCCATAAACCGTTGCAGCAGGTGTTCTGGGAGTCCTTGATACTTTCTCTGCAGGTGCTGTGTATGTAGGCGTCTCTCCAGCAGCATTCTGTTAAAGCGGTTGTGAAAAAGTGAGAGAGGTCAATACTAAGATGGTCACAAATGAAAGAATCTAAGCATTTGTCTATTACTAGAGTGCAGATACCACAACACAGTTGTAGGAAGTTCAAACTATGCAAACGTAGTATCAGTTAGTATGCAGCAGAAAGACATAGCATAGCATAAACACTCTTCCGTCAGGTGATATTACTAAAGAAGCCTTAACACAGAAACAATATTGAGGTTGAAGTAATGAAAAAAACCTTTTCATGGTAGGCAGCAACATGGTTCTTGAGCTTGTATTCGTAGGTATATCTCTTGCCACAGCCAGAGTATGGACATATGTGATAGTTTTCTTGTGAATGAGTCTTCATGTGAGATCTGAGGTTAAAATCCAAGGAGAATGCCTGCATCCAATCAAAGTTAGGTTACAGGGAGAGCAAGGATTGAAATGCCTATATCCACAAAAACTGAGAGTTAAGAGGAAGCTACAACCTTTCCACAGCCTTCATAAGTGCAAACAAAGTCCCTAGCCCCAGTATGAATGAGCCAATGTCTCTTCAACTTTGAACTATCCACAAATTTCTGTTTCATAACACATAAGAAGAAGAAAAAGGTTGGGTCAGGGTGGGTCTCATCCATTGAAAATCAAGAAAGTGAATGAACACTGTTATTATACCTTATCACAACCAGGGTAATCGCAAACGTACTGCCTTTCACCGTGGACGAGAGAATGCTTTCTCAAGGCACTAACATCGAAGAAAATCTTGCCACAACCATCGTAGCTGCAGAGAAACAGAATCTCAGAAGTGGGTTCCGGGTCAGGGTCTGAAACATCAGTAGTGCTAGTAGTAGGATATTTCTCTTTTTCTTCCAGCCTCTTCTTCGTTTCCTCTGCACCACCAACAAAGCAAACGAGGAGAGACTAAAAAACTATAATCACAAAACACTAAGCAAACACTGAAAGTAGATCAAGTTCAAGTACCAAGGAAGAGCTATTATATATCCTAAAGAGAATAATAACACTAAGCACCCAAAAGATGAAAGTTGATAAAGTATCAAGAACAATTATATATCCCAAAGAGAAGCACAAACTGAAATAAGATAAAAGTAACAAGGAACAACAAACAGTTATATAGCACAGACAACAGTAGCCTGAAGAAAAAGATGTGAAGCAGAGCTAATCTATATTCTTCTAACCTGTGATCCATTTGCGAAGATAACACTTGGCACCAGTAGCAACAATATCTTGTGGTACCCTGAAGAAAGAAGAACAAAGGATTCATCATGTATGATGTAAAAGGCTTAATCTTTCGCATTTTTGAATGACAAGGAAGAAAGGATAGGCTTTTACCAGTCCTTGATCCACCTAACAGCAGGAGGAGGAGGAGGAGGAGGAGGAGGCTTGGATGATTTAAGGATTGGCCGTCTTTCGAATGGATTCTCATACTGATACTGCTCCATCGATGAATTTCCGAATTGGTTGTGAACGAAGATGATTAGGGCTAACAGTTCTCTGTGCCTGGGAAAGGGAACGAAGATGATTATGAAGTCCCTCTCCCCGGTTCGATTTTTCTCAAACTCTGAAAGAGGTAAAAAAACAAGGTCCTTTATTTCTTCTCTCTACTCATTTCTGTAAACTTTGAGTTTTATGTTTTAAAAAACTGTAAATTTAACTTTCTTTTTTGGTTGTTTCATCAAATATTCTAAACTTTTTTTTTCTTCGATTCTCCATTTTTCTAAATCGCTTAAAAGTTAAAACCATGGTTAAAAAGCGTTCTGAATAACATCTCTACCCGCTTATACCCGACCTATGAGTGGAATCAGCAGCCTCCTTGTACAAACAATCCATCAGATATTGGACCATATCTGAGCAGTATTCATAAGTCCTTTTGCTTCCACACTGCAGCGAATCACTATAATGTCACATACAACAGTTAACTAATGATTTATATAAGTATATAACCTTTTGTTTTTTTTTGTTTGTAATCATATCAAACCGCTGCACCACATGCACACCGGCACCCACAGACACGATGAAGGTCAAAATCATCAAATTGTTGAGTAACATTACTGCATTTCTTTTTCACAAGATGGCTATTTCGCCATTTCACCCAAAGCTCACTTTTTTTTTACCAGAAACACAAACCAAAATGTAATGTGGAAGGTCATTCTCAATAGAAAGCTTAATCAAAGTGTTGCAAAAGATAAAAACAGAAACCAATTCAAAATGTTGCTATTCTCTCATCAAACATTGTACACAAAATCTAAAACATATTTTTCATTCTTTGCCTCTCTCTCTTCTGCCATAAAATTCTTCAACCCACTTCTGTTTAATCGAAGCAACGTGTAATGAAACACGGATTGATGACAATAGCCTTACTGAAAGCAAAAGGCAGCCGCTACTTTTACCACCGATTTTGCTTTAAATCAGTATGGTCTGTAGCGCATTGGCCGCCTGAACCTGGGAACTCTCCTGCAACAAACCATAAACATCCATCCACCACATATGAAATGATCCACTGGAAAATATAGACACTGAATCGTTGGTAGTTTTTGTTTTAAAAAAATAGAGAGAGGAGGCACAGAAGTTTGTAGAACGTACCCATAACCATATGGAGCATAAAATGGAATTCCAGGCATGAATCCTCTCATGGGTCTAAACGGACGCCTTCCTCGGAATTGTCTCATTCCAGGGACGTTAGTTCTCTTTGCAGACACCTGAAAAAATTGCATTAAACAATGTCAGAGGATGATTACATATCTTTAGCTATAAGACACAATTAACTATATGTCATTGAACGAGTTTGAACCTTTATCTGACGACCATGCAGCTCTGACTCGTTCAGGATAAGAGAGTTCTGAACCGCATCTTCTTCCACGAATTCAACGTAGGCAAAACCTTTGGGTTGGCCAAACTTATCCGTCAGAATCGTAACCCTATTGACTGTTCCACAGGACTGGAAATGTTGCTGGACTTCCTCTGGGGTACATGCGTAGTCCACCTAAAATACACAGAACCAAACAGTTACAGAGGATAAGGACTAAGCTTTAACAGATACCGAGAAAAGAAAAGATAGACGGGAGATATAAGGATCTAAAGGTAAGTATAAACAAACTTTCATTTGATAAGGCTGCAATGAGAAACACGTGAAAAATTAAAATAGTGGAAGTCTCACATTGCCAACATAGATTGAACGGGAATCAACTTCCTCCTTCTCAGCTGAGCTAATAGCACCTGATGGATCTTCATTGATATATGCAAATGAAACAAAAGAAAGAAAGATTTCATTCACCTAATTGCCTTGAAACCAAGAACAGTTGCAATAGATATGAGCACAAAAACATAAGATCACTAATGGTTTCTTTCCCATACACAAGCTCCAAGATACTTCATGAGAGATTCGCTAACTAGCTAAAAGATTCCAATACCTATAACTAAAGTAGTAATCTCATAATCAACAAGACATGCTCCAAAAACCTAATCTAATGATTCAAAGGCATGAGCAGAAGTAAAAAGAACCTTGATCCGCGCCCATTTCTTTCTCAGCTTTGGCTTGCATCTCACGCAAAGCTCCAGCTTCTTCCTCGATCTCCTTGATTCGCTTCTTCATATCCTCCAGATCCTATTTCCCAACCATTACAAACCAGATTAATTTAAATACACTAAGAACGCTCGATTATAGAAGCTGGATCGGACGAAATCAAACAATACCTTAGAGCTAGAGCCTGGCTCAACCTCTTCGTCTCCTCCTCCGGCGGCGGCGGCGCCTTCTTCTCCGGCGTATTCCTCGTACTCGTCCGTCTCCATCTCTCCTTCCTCCTCTGGGATCTCTCCACCGTACACCTCGTGCTCTTGCTCATCGTTCAGCGTCATCACTCTCAATGTCTCTTATCTCTCACTCGGCGACTGTCGTTAATCGAGAAAACGCAATTTTAGGGCTTGTAATCGAAGAAAGAAAGGGGGAAGAAGGGGTTGTTAGTTATAACGGATTTTCCGAAAGGGTAATTTTGGAAATTAAAATAACCAAATCTAAAACCCAAGAATGGATCCGCTGGGCTTTACATTGGTTGGGCCTTAATAAACGTGACGTATAGATCATTACTACTTCAGTTTAAGTGGATCCCAGTTATGGTTACGTGGCACCTCATCTTCTTAACTCAACGAAGTGTGGTCTGTCTGAAAAACGTTTCAGAAACTCTTATCCTTTCTGCAAACAGAGCAAAACACTCTCAACGATGGCTGCCACGTCATCTCCGCTGTGTCATATCTCCGTCTCATTCCTCCGTCAACTCCCTCCTTGCACCACCGTTCAGTTCTTCGGTTTCGCGCCGACCCAGCGTAAACTGGGTGGGTTAACGGTAACCCGGAACAATCTGGCGCAGGATTTTCTCGGGGACTTTGGAGCTCGTGACCCTTACCCGGAGGAGATAGCTAGCCAGTTTGGAGATAAAGTGTTGGGGAACCAAAGCACTGAGCACAAGATTCTGATACCTAATGCCTCTGTTCTCTCCCTCTCCCAGCTTCAGTGCTCCCCTGTTTCGCCTTCTCAGGCTCCGTTATCCGCCGACGATGCAACAAAGCTCCTCCATAAGGTTAATTTTCGTACATATTATAACTTATTAATAACTCTCTGTTGTGTAAAAGGTTCGAATATTTATTTTACTTGGTCAAACTGTTGTAAAGATTCTATTAAATAGTGACTAAATATGAAACCTTTGTCTCTCAGTAAAAGATTAGTTGTCTATAATGTCTATACGATGTCATATTATTGTCATGATTATGGAACTTTTAAAGAAGAATGTATTTTCTATCATATTTCACCATTTATATGGATTTTGCAAAATTTGACCTAAGATTAGGAGTAATATTTAGAATGATTATAAGAAAGTGGTTAGGTTTATAAATTATAGATTAATCTGAATCTGATGTAAGTCATAACCTTTTTATTTGTTTGCACTAATCACAAGAATTGTGTTCATAACTTGATTTGGATTCACTGTGACCACTCTAATGGTGTATCTTATGTGGTTATTATGTAAAACGTTTTAGGTTTTGGGATGGAGTATAGTGGAGAATGAAGCGGGTGGTTTGAAAATAAGGTGCATGTGGAAGGTGAGGGATTTTGGGTGCGGTGTTGAACTCATAAACAGGATCCATAAGGTTGCTGAAGCTTCTGGTCATTACCCTTCTCTCCATTTGGAAAGTCCTACCCAAGTTCGAGCTGAACTATCTACCTCTTCCATTGGTATGTCAACACACAAAAAAAACAGACACACGTTCTCGTTCGTTTTTGAGTTTTCTTTTAGTATAAGGTTTCTTAAAACGGTTTGGTGTTGGTTCTTTTGATGAACAATGCAGGTGGGCTGAGCATGAACGATTTCATTATGGCGGCAAAGATAGATGATATCAAGACTTCTGATCTTTCCCCTAAGAAAAGAGCTTGGGCATAACAAACTTGTTTTTTTGTTTACTTATCTCATATTTGTGACATTTTTGTATGATAACATATCATACATGTGATGTATTCGTTGGTCTTTATGTTGAGTTGTTATATAGAAACTATGTATTATTCATCATCATATTGGAAAGCATTTTAGCACAAAACATTACGATCATGTGATTCATAAGACATAAATGGATAAGCGATATTTATTCATCGATTCTCTGTTGGTACATATATCTAATGTCAGAAGCGGGTTGGGAATTCAATTGATTAAAGATTTTTTTTTAAAACTAGTTGCTTGAAACTAATATGGAGGATCACCTGCCACCAACCATCTTATTAATTGGGTCGCATTTATTCATAGAATGTTAATTACAGGAGGATCCTTTTGGACAGTGAGCTGGCTTTGGAGGAAGTTATTTAATTAGGTGTAGAGTGATATTTAAAAGTTATCATTGAGTTAAAATTCAGAGTGGCTTTCAACGGCTTTCTGGTTTGATGCTTGGTCGTCATTGGGGAGGCTTCATGAAAATGGATTTTCTAGAACAAGTGACAATAGAGAAGGTGATGAATAAACACCGTCGGAGGAGACACATGATTGAGGTCTTAAATCACATAGAAGATAAGATATACGTAGAGTAATCATCAGAAACAGAAAATTGGGGATGGCATTTCTCTGTGGCCCTTCTCACTGGAGAATTTAATAATAAATCCACAACATAAAGACCTTATTTGAGCAACACAAGACCGATAGAAAGGAGTCTGGTTCAAACATGCTATACCTTCGGTAATGCAAGCTGTTTCGTGTAGTTCTTTCTTTCTATCATATGGTCAGTCAAACCAAATTACATAATGACAAACCGAAAGAACAATTAGGTTCATTTAGTCAAAAGAAAAGAATAATTAGGTTCATGTAATATTAGGAAAAACTAGATACTGTTGATCACATACACTATTGATACAACGATAGCAGGAAAGAAATTCTACACTATTAACCACATTCAATATTGATACAATAACAGGAAAGAAATATATACTATTAACCATGCACAAATGTGTGGTAAGAAATCTTTATCATAATAAGTTTGCACGTTTTATGTTTAGAAGCCCTTCACCACTTTTCTTATAAATTGGAACACATTGCATTACTTAGTATCATCAAACAAGAACCAACTTACAGAATATCATATCTTAGACATCATAGACTTTTCTTAGTCTTGTTGCATAATCCCACATATATTCATGTCGATTAAGAATGTGCACTTTCTCCTGGTGACAATATGCATTGCATCCTCTGCTAATGCTCAGTTTCCATTTCCATTTCAACCAAGTCCTGGTATGCCAGGATTTCCATTTCCAAATCCATTTCAACCAAGTCCAGGTGGTATGCCCGGAATTCCTGGTATCAGCCAATGTTGGTCAACATTGATGGATATGCCAGGCTGTTTTGCAGAGATCAGACAATCCATTGTGACCGGAAAATTCGGTAGCATAGGTCCTGCTTGTTGTAAAGCTCTTTTAGATGCTGAAGCTAATTGCACACAAAATCTTCCATTCAAACCGTTTTTCCCTCCTATGCTAAAGGAACAATGCTCACGTGTTGCTGGTCCTCCAATGACGTTGTAGGCTTAACGTGAAAAATATATTACGAAAACGGAAGACAGTGATCTAATAATTATATTGTTGCATTTCCTATGTTTTATTGAACGAATTCCACAATCCTTAAGTATTTCATCTATTCATAATATGTAATGTCTACTATGGAAGTTAAAAAAGTCAAGCAATTTGTCATTTTATGTCTTATATCTCGCAATGTTCGTAAGCTGGTCCTTATTATATTAGACGTCAATATTTTTTATGCCAAATAATTTCCAAGATAGTTATGAATACAAAACTAAGAATACATTACATACACTATATCTATGTTTTTTTTTTGATCAAAACACTATATATATATATATATATATATATATATATATATATATACAAATATTATCATTATTATTGTTTAACAAAGACCTGATCAATTCAAAATAGTTGTTACAAAAAATCAGTTGTAATTTTATATTTACTATACTATTATTGTAATTTTGAAAGAATTTGGTGATGTTCAGTTCAAAATAGTTGTTACAAAAAATCAGTTAAAATTTGTGATTGGCCCCGTGAATAAGAATCTTTCTATCACCGCTACATTTTTATATTAAAAATAAAATTGTAGACTTTCTAGATGAGTCTTATAATCTCATGTCTGGTTCTTATTGTGGTTAGGTTTTGTATTACAACATATATAGATGCCTTTACTCCCACAAACTACGTACGAAGTTTATGTTGTCTTGAAATGTATGTTGCTGTCTCTTTGTGCTTGCGAGATATTCACATCAGCCAAGTAAATTTTGTATAATTTGATAGAATAATGGTCAATGGATGTGTCTGCGGTATTATAAAGAAAAATTGGACTTGCTATTTGGGCAACATTATTAGAAAGTCCTTGTGTTAGGGTCTTTAAAAAAATTATTTGTATGTATATTATATATGTGTATATAATTGCGGGTTAAACATTTTATGAAAATCCAAACCGAAAGTTTTTTAATTAAAAAAAAAATTGGTTTGGGTTTTTGTAAAATCTTTAACCTACAGTTATATACGCATATATAAATATTAAAATACATATATGTGTATTAAAGATTTAATAGTAAGAACCCCAATAATAATATTGCCCAAATAGGTGTTGAAGTTTTGTGCTCTACTGGGTGTTTTAATCGTTTTCACTTTTGGTTTGTCTCGTTATTAGAGAACTAATGTTGGAAAAGACAAAGGATGCCAACAAAACAGTTAATAAACTGAAGTTGTAAGAGATAAATGATGCCAAAAAAGGCAATTGTTATTCACTTATACATATTGAATACATTTTTATGTTCTTTAAAATAGTTGACACAAATTAAACTGCAAAACATACAATTTTGTGTAAAATATCAATTTGCCAATTTAATAAAACAAATATATGATTTAATATAATTGGTGATTCATAAGACGTATAAAAGGACAAATGATTCATTCATCAACCAACCTCTGTGACATGTCTTTTAGCCTCTACTTATCAAACTCTTAAACTTAACTGATATACATTTTTGATATTAGGTCATTCTGTTATTCAAACAATAATAATCATTATTATATGAAACGCTAAAGATTTGATATGAGACTGAAATATAAGAAATGAACATTAGAATTATGAAACCTTTTTTCTTGAATACTATGGGATTTAAACTTTATTTTATTTAGAAAATATAGTTTTACATAACTATTTTTCAATTTTACTATATGGCTGGAATATCAGAAATTTAAGAGCAATGCTGCACTAACATAGGGGGAAAGGGATTGATAGGAAGTTTTGGTGTACAATTGGGTACAGCTTCCAAAAAAGCTTTACAACAGTTAGGAGCTATCGTACCAATTTTCCCAGTCAATATAGACTGAGTGATCCCTTCAAAACATCCTGGAATACTTTTCAATGTTGACAAACATTGGGTCACGAGAGACCAAAACGGTGGAAGGAATGGAGGTAGTTGAGCATTCACAAAATTTGCAAAGCATATAACTGAAAGGAGAAAAAGTACACTCATCCTAGACATGATATGGGGAAGGGAATTATACAACAAGAGAAGACTTGAGAAGTTGGATGTATATGGTTTCGTTAAGATAGTTTTATGTCATGAAAGTAAACAATTAGCTGTACTGTCCAATTTATAGGAAAAATGGAGTATAAAACAATTAATAAAAACAATGAAAGAGTAGGATTCTATGGGAGGAACATTACTTCGGTAGGATTCTACTGGAGGAACATCAATTATGATATCAAACATTTGTCCATTTAGTTGCTAAAGTTGACAGTAGTCATTTTTAACTTTAGTAATTGTTACTGTTTTTTTTATAGGTTGGATTTCTATAAATTGGCTTTTTATTTAATTTCTTGAGATTTTTTTTTTTCAGATTAGTGTTACATTTACAATTTTATTTATTTTAGTATTGTGTTTTCAGTTTTAAAAACTAAAATTTAATAAATCAATCGTAATTAAAAGTTTAAATACAACGAATACATTGGTGTATTTGCTCTAAGTTAATTAAAAGTTTGGTATAAACTGCGGTACGTCGCATAGTAGTTAGCCTGAGATAAGAAGGTTCAGTTTATCTATCTAGCCAGAGGGGAGAGAGTCTCTGTATACTCGTTGCAGCCACTGAGTAAAAAAATGATGATAGCCACTTCCTCGTTTCTCTCGTCGTCGTGCTCACTGCTTCCTTCTCAAGGTCTCACCTTTTCTGTCTCTTGTTCTCTCCATCTCTCTCTCACTCACTATGAAACATTATGTTTTTTTTTTTCTTTGCAGGACCAAACCGGCGAATGCAATGGAAAAGACACGAAAAGGTTCTGTCTTTCAGCTACTCTTGTTCTCCTCTCGAAGTTTGACTCTTAACTGTTTACAGAGCTTAGTTTCAGTAAATAATATAGACCAAGTCACCATATGCATATGTAGTGTTCGATGAAATGCTTGACTGAATCTTTAACTCTTTTCTAATGGCGCAGAGACAGTTCTCGAGAAAAGTGTCTGTTTCTGGTGTTATCACAGCGGGATTTGAGCTTAAGCATCCTCCTTATCCTCTTGTACGTTTGAGTAAACTTTTAGGTTTTAATTTTGGTTGATATATATATTATGTGCATCATGTAGTGGGAACATTAGTACAAATCTTTGAAGGTTAGCAGCGACTTATGATGAAATGTTATGAATGTAAAAGCAACAAACTTTGAATCATGCTTTCAACTCAAAGATTGCTCACTCTCTGTGTCTGTCTTTGGACCTTTGGCAGGATGCTCTGGAACCGCATATGAGCCGTGAAACCTTGGATTATCACTGGGGCAAGCATCACAAAACTTACGTTGAGAACCTGAACAAGCAAATCGTAGGCACGGATCTAGATGGTTTGTCACTGGAAGAGGTTGTGCTTCTTTCATACAACAAAGGCAATATGCTTCCTGCCTTCAATAACGCCGCACAGGTAATCGTTTTACCCGTTACTTACTAAGGAGATTGGATGTGAACTAAGGTAAATATATGGGGAGGGGTTTTTGCAGGCATGGAACCACGAGTTCTTCTGGGAGTCTATCCAACCTGGAGGTGGGGGAAAGCCAAGTGGAGAGCTCCTCAGACTGATAGAGAGAGATTTTGGGTCTTTTGATGACTTTGTAGAAAAGTTCAAGGCGGCTGCAGCTTCGAACTTTGGTTCAGGTTGGACTTGGCTTGCATGTGAGTGTTTCCAACTTTGCGTTCCCTTTCCATTAGAAAAATATTCAAATGAAACCCCGTAACTTACTTAGGGGATCCACTGATGCAGACAAGGCGAATAGACTTGACGTTCCAAATGCAGTAAACCCGCTTCCAAAGGAGGAAGACAAGAAGCTTGTGATAGTAAAAACTCCCAATGCAGTAAATCCACTCGTATGGGATTATTCTGTAAGTGTGTATGAACTTTCAGAGTTGTAGATGAACCTTTGTTGTTAGCTATGGATTTTGATTACCTCATCCGTTTTATGTGCAGCCACTTCTCACCATTGATACCTGGGAGGTATAATATAATCTACTCATCTCATGCTCTGTGAATTTCGCCTTAGAAATATTGGTTTCTTGATCCCTGACTTAGTTTTCTTCTTACCTCTTTCTGCAAAACAGCACGCTTACTATCTGGATTTTGAGGTACCATCGAACTGCTTAATGATGTAATCACTAAATTTTTCAATGTCAGAGGTTCTCAATTCTCATGTTGTTGTTGTGTTATGCGCAGAACCGAAGAGTTGAATACATAAATACATTCATGGAGAAGCTTGTGTCATGGGAAACTGTAAGCACAAGACTCGAATCTGCAATGGCTAGAGCAGTTCAAAGAGAACAGGAAGGATCAGATACAGAAGATGAAGAGATCCCAGATGATGAAGAGCCTGAGGTTTACTTAGATGATGCATCTGAAGCTGACTAAAAAAAACGAGACTCAATGATAAACATTTAGCTTCTTAACGAAATGTCAATTACATAGCAAAAAATTTCAGCCTATTTAGCCCTAAGCTTTAAATAAATTTTGTGGTTGAAAACAAAAACTTAACGTTACATATTCTACATTCCTCATATGCGGTCTTGAGATGAGTTATGAGGAGACCTGTAATTGGGCAAAGCCAAGTATCTTTCTACAGATGGTGAATGTCTGTAAACTCTTTCTAAACCATGTGCCATTTGGTGTTGCCCATGTAATGGAGGAGAGTACTCGTGACCAAGTCTCTGTCTGTAAACCGGGGAATGCTGTCTTGGAACCGGAGAGTCGGAATTTGGAGGTAGATGATCATACGCATACACACTTCTTCCTAACCCACCAGATGGAACCATATACTCAGGGGATCTCCCGAGACTTGACCGGTGTGGAAAACCTGATGATGAGCCGAGGTAGCTACTCACAAGAGCTGATATTTCATCTGTATCTTCGTCTCTATGACTAGAGAAGCTTCGGTGGTCACGGTATATAGGAGAATAAGATGAGGAAGCTATTGGAGGTGGAATGTCCATGTCTGACAACCTTGGACGTTTCACCTGTTGGTTATATACTCTCTTGCTAAGTGCCGCTTCCTCCTCCATTAGGCTGATGGCTCTCGCTTCCTCCTCCATCTGCTTGTCGAGCTGAGCAATGTCTTTCTCGAGCTTCACCATTTGCTCTTTGATCTGCCACCCTGGTACTTCTTTCGCTGGGTCTAGCTTGTGAGCCTCCAAACACTTCATCACTGATAATAACGCATCTAACTGCTTTTCATTCGCCTCTTTCTGTTGAGAGAATGAAAATCAAACAAATCAGAACAGGAAAAAAAAAAGAGTTGATCAAGGTAAATAACGTGTAAAGAAGAGTCATACAAATGCCTTGGGTGCTTGCGCTTTACGTTTTGCTCTCTCGAATGATTCCTTGCTCATCCTTAGGAAGGAAGATAGAATTGAAGAAGGTGAAAACCCCTCCTCCATCCCAAAGGTATAAACCATCTCAAGAGCTTCGATATGCAGTCCACGCTTGATACTTGAATCAACAATACCTACAGCCGATAGAAACCCTTTTAGTCAACACTGCTCAAGGCTTATCAAGTATGCAACAGCAAAGCCATCTGATTTTTAACTTGCAATATCGAAAACCACTACTTTCAATGCTTCTGACAAACAAACAATTTGTAGAATGTGCAGCTTTATAACTTTTCATTGCGATCTAGAATGTCATGCTCTGTCCTATCTCATTACAGGGTACATATAATTCTACTCACAAGCTCATATAAGCAAAACCCAAAACAAAGATGAAAACTTGATTCTTACTAACCAATTCTATCAACAAAAGAAACCACCTTTATAACGTAAACTCATCAACACAAGAAAAGAACATAGTACCTGACATCATAGGGACAAGAAACGGCGACCGTCTAAGAGCACCATCAATCTCAGCAACACCACTCCGCCTAATCAAATCCAACAGATCCATATTCTTAAACCCCTCCGGAATCCCAAAACAAGCAACCAACAGAAGCAAACCCCTAGCATCCATCTCCTCCGCTTCACCCAACCCTCCTTCACCCACCAGCCTCTTCCTCCACGCAACAGCAGCCCCCTCAGCCTCCTCCTTCACAGAACAATCACCAACCTTAACCAAAAGCTTCTTCTCTTCACCAGGATCAAACGTCAGAAGGTAACACTCCAATATAAGAAGCGAGACCTTCCTCGCGGGGATCGCATGCGACTCGTTCGCGAACGCTTTCCGCCCTTGCAAGTAGAACTTCCCGATGCACTCGAACACGAACTTCGCCGGGTCCTTGGCGAGCTTCAAAGCGGCGGGAATCTCTTCGATCAGCTTGGCTCGGTCGGAGATGTTCGCGAGCATGTACTTGCGTAGCTCTTTGCTGCTCATCGACTCGCACAATCGCTCCGCTTCGGACTTATCCGAGGGCGGCGATAGGCATGCGATCGCGGCGGAGGAGGAGTCGCTGTTCGGCGGAGGAGCGGTGGTTTTGAGTTTGGAGTCGATTTCGTTCTCGATGTGATCGATGTGGTTTTGGAGTTCGTCGTAGCGGCGTTTGAAGGTGTTAACGGCGGCTGCGAAGGCGGTTAATTCGGCGATGGATTTCAGGAATTGAGGATGATTAGATTGTTCGAGAGTGGTTACGATGTTAGAAGGCAAGGTTTTGACACTCGCCGGCACTTCTCTCCGTCGAATCTTCGCGGATGAACCGTTACGGGGGGCCATGAGAATTGTGGAAGAAGAAGAAGGAAGATTGCAACGGTTTTTTTTTGTGTTTAAATAAAAGCCCTAATTGAGTTCCTCCTCTAGCTCTAGTAACTGTTCAGAGTCATCCCTGAGGTTTATGATTGTTTCCTTTATAGCCCCGTAAATATATTTTTTTTTACTCGAAAGTAACCAAAATCGATGAAGGTCAAAAACAAATAGTTTGACTGTTTGATTTCGAAAGATCTCTCTTCTGTCTGTTCTCTCTCATCTATCTTTCAGTAGACATTGTTTTTTTTTGGTTTCGGTTTTGATCACTGATTTCTCTGTGCTTTCCGTATATAGACATTACTTTTTATTTCCGGTCTAGCTAAAATCTTTTTTTTTCTTCCGTTTGCGGATCTTGTTCTAGCTAGACCGAATTTTATCTGATCTTTAAATTTCTTTTTCTGTAAATCCTTTATTCTATTTTACTTGGTTTGATTTCTTTTTCCTTCTTAGTGATGCCTAAAAAGAAGCTAATTTTTGCTCATCCATTTAGTGAATTCGATTTATCGGTTTTAAAAGTTAAGTATCCTAGATAGGAAAGAAGATAGTAAAGATAAAATTGTCTTGGTTGATTTAAGGGGATCTAATCTTGGATGGTTTGATAAATCATCAAAAAAATTTCTTGTTTTAATTTTTGGTATTGATACATAAACTAATTTTAATAGCGGTTTTGGCAAAAATTTGGAGTACAAGTTTATGGTGATTGTGGTTTTGTAGTGGAAAAAACTTGGTTAAACAGTAGTTTGAGGAAAAAGAACCTTACCGACAATGGAGTTGAAGTTTTTTTTCCAATTTGCAGGCTTTCCTATATCCATGTTGGTAGATTTACTCTTACATAAACACATGATGGCTTAAATTGTCCTTTGTACATGCATTTTTTACTTTCGAGTTTTTTTTTTTATTTTTTCAAATAGCGCAGAATGTATTTGATAAAATGCTTCAGTGAAATTCAAAACTGTTTTTCTGATAGAGATTGATGAAAGTGGAGGCGAAGATGAGTTGATATCATTCACAACAGTTCAAAATCAATAATGGAAAATTATTATCCAGATGAAAAATGGTATTTTAGAAGTAGGTAAAATGATGGTCTTTAAGGTTATGTTATTTAAATGGTTTACAAAGAAATTGGGAAAATGTGATTAAGTACCATTTAAAGGTGTTGGAGATTATATTTGTGGAAATATTGACTTAAACAAAAAGAGATGTCATATAGAGGTCATCAAATAAGAAAAATTGATGTCTTCACGGAAATTGTAGTCGAAAGAAAAAAAAACTAGTAAAACTGAAGGAATCAATGATAAAAAATCATAAGAATGCAGATGAAGATGACGTTTAATTGGAGAATAAGAATTCACTATCTTGGAGGACAAATATGATGACAATGATGAGATTTTCGAAGAGGATATTGAAATATAGAAAATTTTGACGGTGATATTTATCATAGATAGAAGCAATGACGAGAAAAAGTAACAATCTGAAAAAACAATTCAGATAAATTTATTAGCTGGTTCATTGAGTTTAAAAAAAGACATTTTGTATGGATAAAAGTTTGAGAAAACATATCTCCTACATTTAGAACATTAAGAAGAAATGTAACATGTAATAGATACAGAAAAAAATGTAACTATATATAATAGTAAATTGAATAAATTAGGAATCCAATTAACAAATAAATGTTGAAGGTGTATGAAAATAAACACACTTATCATCCAACTAGTTAATGTAAGTTCATAAAAATACATTAGTTGCATATCATAATAAAGAACATGAGGAAAATTTGAAATGTGTGCGCCAATTGTTCAAGAAGATACGAAGAAACGATACAACATTAGCAGTACTCTGCCATCTCAAAACCCAATTAGGAAAATAGCTCTTGATAAGTTTTCAAACACACATAAAATATATAAGTAGAAAACTCCAAAAATTAGATAAATTACTTCTTTTTGTCAAACAGACAAATTACTTAAACTACATTGAAACTCTCTATGCATTTCTTTTCCTTTGTCGTTCTTTTTCTCCGTTTAATTGATAATATCTCTTCTCCAACCTTCTCATCATTTCTTCTTCCTTGTTGATATAGATAGTATAAAGCATTTATATGATCCAACCAATTCTGAATTTATATAAAATCTATGTATTTATGGAGCATAAAACAAACTTTTTAACAAAAAAATATAAGAGATTTAATAGAAAAAAAAAAGATAATTAAATGCTGCTTGGAGTGTTGGTAAAAAATAAAGTGAAGATGAACTAAAGCAAGGAATATATTTCTTCTACACTCTAATTATGAAGTAGTGATAATGTTTGATAAAAAAAAGAAGTAATGATAATCTCATTCAAATGAAAAAAAGATTAACCATACTAGAAATGTATATTGAATTTACAAATATTTGTAACATACTACAGTCTTTCTTAACTCTTTCTTTAATGAAAACACAGGACTCAACCAATTTAGAAAATTAAAGTATAATATAATTGGAGTAACATTACAAAGTTTAATAAGCTACTACAGTTACCTCAAGCAGACAAGCACTAATCACTATGTATCTTTATATATATACACATGTTTGCAACAAGTAATTGAGATTCACGTACAAGACAAGCTGAGTATAACCAAAGAATCTTTATATACAATCCTCCAATGGTGAAATCTATGCGATTGATGTCTTGTCTGTAACTCTTACACTGTGAGAATCTGGTTTGGTCCGAACCGAAGGGTTTCCAGTATCATCGAGAACCACAAATGCCGTGTCACCGGGCTTGAAGCTCCCAGCAAGAAAGGCTTCGCTGAGTGGATCTTCCACAATCTCTGTGACGGTTCTACGTAGTGGTCGTGCACCGTAGGCCTGATCGTAGCCTTGTCTGCATATAAGCTCCTTGACAGGCTCAGACACTTCTAAACCGACTCCAAGCGCCACAAGCCTCGACTTCAAGTCTTGTAGCATCAGGTTCAGGATCTCCATCATCTGCAAAATTAGAGTTGAACATTTGATTTTTTTTAAG
This sequence comes from Erucastrum elatum, assembly GCA_900406325.1. Classification (NCBI taxonomy): domain Eukaryota; kingdom Viridiplantae; phylum Streptophyta; class Magnoliopsida; order Brassicales; family Brassicaceae; genus Erucastrum; species Erucastrum elatum. The sequence continues at coordinate 32,193 of OVBX01000173.1, read as the reverse complement.
AAATTAATTTTAATCTTTTAGGATTAAGAGGTTGAGAAAATGGCTAACCTGAGCCTGCTCGAGCTGTCTGAAGATGACGATTTCGTCTATCCGGTTCAAGAGCTCTGGACGGAAGTAGTTCTTGAGTTCTTCGACTACCAAAGCTTTCATTCCAGCGTAAGACGCTTCCTCTTCGTTATCGTCAAGGATAAAACCTATTGACCTCTGTCTTCCCTTGGCAATTGCTGATGATCCAACGTTAGAGGTCATTATGATCAGTGCGTTCTTGAAAGATACTCTCCTTCCCTGTAAAAATAACAGAGCCAAACATAAACTTCAGCTCTGTATGTCTCTTGAAGAAGCTAGAAAATGATCAAACCTGTGAATCGGTAAGATGGCCATCTTCGAACAGCTGAAGAAGAATATTGAAAATATCAGGATGGGCTTTCTCTATCTCATCGAACAAAACCACTGTAAAAGGACGTCTCCTGATAGCTTCAGTCAGCATTCCACCTTCTTCAAAACCAACGTATCCGGGAGGAGAGCCTATCAACTTGCTCACCGTGTGACGCTCCATGTACTCACTCATGTCCAATCTCAGCATAGACTCCTCCTGCAATAACCGATGAAGAAATCAGTTCAGTGATCACTTCATGTGTCATCTTCAGAGCATTTAGATTTGTTAACGAAGCTGTACCGATCCGAAATAATTAGCTGCTAGAGCTTTTGTGAGTTCGGTTTTTCCAACTCCGGTTGGTCCACAGAAAAGCATAGCGGCAATAGGACGGTCGGGATCTTTTAACCCGACACGTGACCTCTTCACAGCTCTAGATATGGCAGCTACAGCCTCATCTTGACCAACGACTCTGCCTCTTAGCTGATCTTCAAGACCCATAAGAAGCATCCTCTCATCTGCAGTGATCTGCTGAACCGGAATTCCAGACCAAGCTGCTGCAACGGCTGCAATGTCATCAGGTCCCACTTCTATCGGCCTGAAAGTAGAATCAAACTAATGTTATGGAGGTTCCTTCTATAATTTACTTATAAATAACTATCTGCAAATATGTAAAAGAAGAAAAACATACTCTTCGTTGACTGCTGCAGGCGGCAGAGAAGACTCCTCAACTAGTTCACCAGACTCATTGGCAACGGCATTACCATCTTCCTGGTTCGGCCTGCTTGATAGAACCTATTTACAGAAAAAGTATTGAAACCATTTAATAGGTAAAATATGATAAACATCTTATTGTATACTGGTAGGACCAATGTCTAGTCTATTACCACTTCGTGCATGGCCTGAACAGTTCTGATCTCTTGCCAGTAATCATCCGGTGGCTTCGAGAGGATACAGATCGCATCCTCCTTTTTCTTTCTAAAAGCTTGGATGCGAGCTCTGCTTCCCGCCTCGTCAATAAGATCGATAGCTTTATCCGGAAGAAACCTATCCGCGATGTATCGTGATGAAAGGTACACTGCAGCATCTATAGCTTCCATAGTGTATTTGCAGTTGTGATGGGCTTCATATTTTTCACGAAGGCCTAGCAAAATCTTCACCGCGTCTTCCTAAAAAATGTTGTTAAGATGAAAACAATATATAAGGAAAACAGATGTTTGTTTGGGTTTTGATAAGATTAGATAAAACACTGGCTTTGAAAAAAGAAACCTCGCTTGGCTCGTCGATCAACACAGGCTGGAATCTCCTTGCTAGTGCTTTGTCCTTCTCAAACTGACTCCTGAATTCGTCAAGGGTCGTGGATGCAATACACTGCAAATGGTTGATTATTGATTATTAGAGCAGTATATAACTAGCATGTTTCAGTAAGACTTTTGCTTCTATTCTATTGTTCTTTTATGCTTCTATTCTATCTTCATATGAACTACATTCAGACAGGTGGAAACATTACTTTGTTTCAGTTAAATCTTTGATCACAAAGCAGCAGATCAGTATGCGTACCTGAAGTTCACCCCTCCCAAGAGGTGGTTTCAAGAGATTAGCAATGTCAAGACCAGACCCTTTGTTTCCTCTTCCGACGGTGCCCGATCCAATAAGAGTGTGCACTTCATCTATGAAGAGAATGACCTTTCCTAAATGAAAGCAAAACGAAAAAAATGTGTCAGGAATGTACTATGATAACTTTACACTCTTCTATGTATTAGCATTTTGAGATCAAAAACCTGATTTTTTAACTTCGCTAATCAAAGCAGTGACACGTGACTCAAGTTCTCCCCTTTCCTTTGCACCAGCCATTAGCAATCCTATATCCAGAGACATGATGCGTTTCGTCTAACATATAACAACAAACAAAACTTGTCATGCACAGAGTAGGCCAGCTTCAGATTTTTTTTTTTTTTTTAAATTGCTTAGATGTTAATGCTCACCAAGAGAAATCCAGGAGCATTTGCTTCTGCAATACTAATCGCTAGTCCTTCAGCAATGGCGGTCTTTCCAACACCAGCCTCACCGAGAAGAATGGGGTTGTTTTTCGTTCTGCGGCAAAGTATCTGGATTACTCTCTGAACTTCCTTCTCCCTGCCAATAACAGGATCAATAAGACCCTCACTAGCTCTTGCTGTAAGATCCACACAGAACTGCTCCAGTACACTTTTCTCTGGTGAACACAAAAAGTTTGGTATGTCCCATCAGTATCTCTCTTCTCAGACTCATAAAGAACAACAATTAAAAGTGAAATAAAGATACTCATTACCTTTCGTTCTTCCAGGACCACCAACTCTGCCATTAGGGGAAGCGTCAGAGCTCCCTTTAGACGAAGGTGGTTCTCTTCCGTCTTTAGCAATCTCTCCTTTGAGTCTGGTCAGTGCTGCTGCTGTGAGCAAATTCATATTTGCTCCCAATCTAACATCACATCAATAAATCAAAAGGCAATCAGACACAGTTTGTGTTTCATTGCAACATAGTTTCTTTTTATATAACCGGAGTCATCCAGATCGTAAAGACTAAAGACCAGACTAACTAGCCAGACCTGCGGTTATCAACTGAAGCGAACCGAACCAAAAAAATTTGGTTCAATTCCACATCTAAAATAATTCGGTTTTCGGTTTGTTAATCGTTTAGTTCAGGTTTCAAATAAATTATTTTTACCAAACAATCCTAATCGTAGCCAAAATTCCGAACCGAACCAAAATCTAAACCGTAATAATAAAAATCTCTTGAATTTTTTATTCAATTTAAACTGGAATTTGAACCCAAAACCAAAAAAAAGTTCGGTTAAAAATCTTGAAACCGAGATAAACAAAAACCGAAAGAAAACCGAACCGAATTTCTGTCGGTTCACTTGTTTGACCGATCGAAACTAATCCAATTCCAAACTAACCGACCGAACTAACTGAAGAAACCGAACCAAAGGCCTCAATTGCTTATTACCTCTTGAGGACTCGTCCTGCGCTACCGTCATCAACGGTGAAGAGACCGACAGCGATATGCTCGGGAGCGATATACTGACACTCCAAAGTCCTGGAGTACTCCACCGCAGCTTCGAACACCCGCTTCGTACTGATCGAGAACGGCATGTCGGTGGACTTCGAGTACGGAGTACTCTCCGATGAATCGGAGCTAGTTTCATCCCAGATACTCGAGACGACCTCTCGAGCCTTGTCTATATCGATTCCGGATCCGAGGAACCCCTGAGGATCGCGATCCTCTGCGATGAGGCCGAGGAGGAGGTGCTGAGGGTGGACCATGTTTTTCCCCAGCGATTTCGCTTCCTTCTGGGAGAAGATTATGGCTCTGATGGCTCGTTCCGTGAACCGCTCGAAAACGGCTGAGATCGGGGCGAGTTTTTTGCTTCGTTTCTTGTGGAGGAATCGGCGGGAGTTTGTTGGAGTTGTGGACAATCGGTGGATGGTGCGGTTTGAGAGGGTGATTCCGAGGTAGGAGGAAGAGAAAGAAGAGAGGGAAGAAGCGGCGAAGGTCGTGACGGGAGAAGAGGAAGAAGAAGAGGCGAGGCGGCGAGTGTAGAGCGTTAGAGGCGAGGAAGTAGATAAGACTTCCATGATCGTCTTCGACGGTGAGATTGATCTCCGGTGGTGTTTTCGGATTTGTGCCAAAATTGATGAGAATTATTATTTTAGAAGAAAAATGAATAAAAGTAAGCTGAGACGTCACGGCAATGTTTTCTTTTTTTCGTTATTCGGTTAGTTGTGGATTATACAGTATTTATATATTGGGATTTATATAGACCAAACGAAACTCTGGATTCTTAAAGGGACTGTTTGGCTACAATTTTTTTAGTCACGTTTGCGTTTTGATAAAAGATTCTTTTCACTGTTGTCTATTGTTTACTTGTAATGGAGGACTTTTTTTTTTCTGTTCAGTCTTGTAATAGAAGACTTAAAAGAGGCGTAAGCGTGTTTTTATTTGTTTCGTTTAGAATGAACTTCAGGCTTGTAATTTAGTGGGAAACTCAAGTCGACACAAACACAAAGAGACATCTTTTTTCTTTGTAGTAGACAATATCTTTTCGTAACATTTCATAGAATATTATGTATAGATAAATATAGTTGTTGTATACTCTATTGGGTTTGTCTTAACAGGTAAAACAAATATGTAAATATTATGAATTTAATGTTTACCGAGTGATTAAAGTGGTGATATCGTTTATTTGTTAGTCACAAAGCCATTCTGGATAAGATGACACATCTAACTATTTTGTTTTCGATACATTATTTAAAGCAAACGTTCTGGTGTCTTTGGCACAACCTCAAAAATACACGTATAAACATGTGGAATGTGTTAGGATGATAATGAAATGCAAGTTTGCGTGACATAACGTCTGACGCGCTTTTCCCTGATAAGAACAAAAGTTTCTTCTATTTAATTAGAACGTTTTAACTCTCGTCAAACATATGTTTACTCATATACTTGCATCACGAGAAAACATGACACATTTTGACGGAAATTCCGACGGACAATAATGTGATCGAAAAATATTGAGAAAATTCTGAGGAAATTTCGAAAAATCCAAATATTTAAGATTAGTCAGAATTTCGTCTTCAATAACGGCACCAACTCTCGCATCAAATCTGAAGTCGGTGTTATTTCATATCCTTTTAGTTTGTGTTCCAACTCTTTGCTAGATATCTCTCCTTTTAGGTTTTTGTTGTGTAAAATTTGTGCATCAGCTTTGAGTCTCGCCTCGTACCTCTTTGTTCTTGTCGAACACTTCACCACCTTCATCACTTGTTTCTTGAGAGAAGAGGGTAGGAAAGAAGCTGATTTCTTCCATGATGTGAGAGGACGGAGTAGAAAAGAAGTTGTGAACAGAGGAGAAGCAATGAGGATGAAAGCCATTTTTTTCTCTGTAAATTTGAAATTGTTTTCTAGAAGAAGAAAATCAAACCGGAGTTATAAAGAAACAGAGGACGAAATGTTTTGTCTTGTATCAACTGGCCAATCGCAAGAGCTTTGTGGTACATACCATTCGCGTGATATATCACAATTTCAATACCATTAATATTATTTCTTTTTTTATTTGAGATAAAAAAAATAATGACAATAACAACGATTAAAACATACTTAAATTTATAATTCTATATCTTTTGAAATTAGAGTAAAATTGGCTAATTAGATCGGGAAATTCTGAGGAAATTCTGAGGAACCCAAATATTTAAGAGTAGTCGGAATTTCGTCAGAAATTTCCGACGAAATACCGACGACATATGATTTATCAAACATTTCTGATGAAATACTGACCAAAATACCTTTGTATTGAAGTTTTGATTTGGGGTTTTGGGTCCTCAGATTTTTGTCAGAATATATTAACAAAATTCCGATAGAATTCCAACAAAATTGCTTTGATACTAGACTTTCAGTTTGGGGTTTTAATTCCTCAGAATTTTGTCGGAAAACTCTGATGGATATTTGAATTCCATATGAAATAATTAATATAAATGTAAAATTGGATACCGACATGGTTGCACAAACATATATTAAGTTTCTAATAGGATGTGAGTTAACAATTTTTCATAATTTTCAACTAATAAAATCCGCTTCGAATATATCAACGAAACATAATATCTCGCATAAAAAACTATGTACTTAAACAACCTAATATCAGAAATCTAACTTACAATATCAATTATGTGTAATATCATATCATATAAACACTTTTAAACTAACACATATACATAACTCTGTCTAAATTATCAAAATATGTTAAATATTATTGTATGTCAATTATTTTCATGTTTTGCAGCCCTAAATCTAATTTCGTCGGAATTTCGTCAGAATTTTCTGACTAATTTCTAACGAATATGAAACAAAGAATATGTTATTTTTATAGGAAATTTGTCAGAATATTCCGACAAAATTTTGGTCGTCAGAATTTCGTCGGAATTTTACATTCCACAAAAAAATGAATCGCCTAAATTTTTGTGAACACCAAAATTTTTGCAGAGCGCCAAAACCAAAAATATTCCAACGAAATTCTGATGAATATATTCCATCATATTTTTTTTATTTAAAAACATCAGTCTCTTCTTCTTCCTCATTTCTCCTATCTCTCTCTCTAAAATCTCAAAAATTCTCTCAAATCCTTTTTTTTTTCTTATCCAGAGTACCCAACACACAAAACCCCTCAAATTCACCCAAAAATCATGTAAGTCATCTCTTTTCTTTCTTAATTAAGTTATATTGGTTTTATGATATTAGATTTTTTGGGTTTTAGGTTTTGAAAGTTAGATTTTTGTTAGGATGAAGAGTTTTATGAATTAGATCTACTATTTTGTTGTTAGTTTATGGTTTAGATAGGTTTTGATTGTGATTTTGTAGGTTGTTTGTTTAATTTATTGTTTTGTGGAATTTATAAAGTTTTATTGCTTTATAAAAAAATATTCAATTTTTAAAACGTTTTAAGAGTATTTATAATTTTTAAAAAGTATAATAACTATATAAGTATATATGTGTTTAAAAGAAAAAAAATCAGGTTTTTCTATTATTTGTTTTTGTTTTAAAACGTTTTTATGGTTTATAAAATATTTTAAATCTTTTATAAACATATTTTAGGTCCAATAAAAAGTTTTTAAGTTTGTTATTATTCTATAACATTTTACAGTTTTAAAAAATTTATCAAGACATTTTTAAAATAACTATACTATATAAACGTTTTTTTAAAAAAAAATCAGATTTTTCTTTGCTTTTTCAGTTTTAAAATGTTTTTTATGATTTTATAAAATGTTTCAAAGCTTTTACAAAAAAATAGGTTTTATATTTTTTGTAAGTTTGTTATGATTCATATAATTTCATATGTTTTTTAAATTTATCAATACGTTTTTAAAATAATTGTATTATAAATTGTTTTTAAAATTTAGTTTTTATTGTATTTATATATGAAGAATATTTTTATTATAAAACATTTTGAAATTTTATTTTACGAAAATAAAAATTAAGTAAATTAAATATTATGTTTAAATAATTATTTTTTTATTTTTTTATTATCTTACAAAATTTCCGACGGAAATTATCCGTCATAATATTCCGACGAAAATTTCCGTCAGAAATATCTGAAGAACATTTCCGTCAGAAATTTCCGACGAACATGTTCGTCAGAAATTTTTGACGGATAAATTTCGTATGAAATTCATACGAAATTTTTTTTTCCGACCAGATGAAACCGACGACGTTTTTCGTTGGAAATTTGTCGAAAATGGCTTATTCCGACGAAGTACCGACGAAATATTACATCAGAATTTGAATGTTTTCTTGTAGTGTTGTGAATGTAGTCCCTCCGTTTCGATTTAATTATCGTTTTGGAGGAAAATTTTCGTTTCAAAATAAGAGTATTTTTATGATTTCAATGCAAAATTTATTGACTTTTTATTTTTATTTGTTTTTCTATTGGTTAAAATGTGGTTAGGGGTATGGGTAATGATGTTTTTATCTTGTAAATATATAAAATTAAATGTTTTATTAATTTGTGTGCCAAAGTCTAAAACGACAAGTAATATAAAACGGAGAAAGTATATATTAAAGAAAAATATCTTAGATAGTCTTTTTTTACTTTATTTTCACAAAAGTAATCTCTTAATGAGAAAAATGACCCATAAAACTTTATTGAAAAGTAAATATGCATTTACAACTTAGAACCCTTGTGTTAACTAATTTAAACTTAGGGTTTAGAATTAGGGATGGAGTTTTAAAAATAAATTCAGATTTTTAAAAATAAATAATAAATATTAAAAAAAAAATAAAACAAAAAGGTTATTTTGATCATTTTATTTTTTTAAGCTATTTTTGTGACAAAAACTTATAAAAAATCGCTATTCAAGAGAATTGCCTCAAATCTAGTCTTTGTAATTTTTTAATTTAGTCATACCTTTTTCCCGAAAGAAGATTAGATACGAAGAACGAGAACCCTTAATGTCTAAAATAGATGCAATTGTAAAGCAAAATGCTGGTATCTGCCGTTTGACCCATGCCCTCAAGTCAACAAATGTTGAAAACGCAGAACGTGGAAAAAAAGAAAATAAAGGACCAAACGCAAGCACGAGTCCTACAAGAAGAAGCTCAAGTTGCCCACGGAATGCAAACAACGAGAAACGGTCCCTATCCTAAACTACAGAATACAGAAAATAAAAACTTATTAGCCTAACCGTGCCAATTTAGGGTTCCTAGGTTGCTTCCCTTTTAATTGTTCGTTGGAAATTTATTTCCATTAGAAGAAAAATAGAAGACAAACAAAATGAGAGTCAATTTATTGGTTACCCAAGTTCTCATCATGCATGTCAAATCCACGAGCTTTTTGACGTACGTTGCAAGCAATAACGTGTGTACTTTTATATCATCTCTCTCTCGTATTATGATTCACTTTCTCGTTTATTTATTTTTATTTTTTTCTTAACCATAGTTATATATTGAAGAAAGACTTTAGTACTTGCAAGCCTTGACATCTTCGCATACAATTTTTGTATAAAGATGATATAAAGAATGAAAAAGCTTGGGTACTAAACTGCGCACCATAACAATCAAATCTTCCGTCTCAGTCAACTCAAATGACGGGTTTGATGGAGAGATCTAGCCACGTCCATCTTGGCTCTTCCGTTCTCCACATGACATGTGACTTGCCAATGCATTTCTTAACTTTTATTAGTGGTCTAACTGGTCTTTCTCTATGGATTCTTTTACCCCAAGGAGTCATAACATCCCATCAGTTTGGACACTTTGTCTGAATATGGTGAACCCTCTTCCCCTTCTATAGAAACCCAAGGAGGCAAACTGGTTAAAACCAGCACAGTGCTGGTTTCCTCTCCGTTTGGACAATAGAGCGAATATGAGCAATAGTGGAAGTTGAATAGAAAGAAACAGTCTCCGGAAAATCGATTCAACTATGGTGATACTAGCAGGCACGGTCGGATATGATGTAATAGAGACCATCTCAATGGCAGTCATATTTGCTGGAAATGTGAGATTCAATTATAGTAGTTGGTTTCAGTTAAAAAAAAAATTATAGTAGTACGTAGTTGGAAGAGTGAATAATTCAGCTGATGGCTAAATGAAATAGGAGTTAGTATCTCAGAACTTAAGGTACATCACTAGACTTGATCACATTGCCAATTTCCATGCCATTCACCATTGCTGCGTGGAAACCGCGTTTGACTTTGTTTTTTAGTTGCTCGCGTATACTCCATTTAGTAGGCAACAAAGCATCTTCTAACTACTTTAGAGATTAAAAAAAACCTATTTTTATTACAGCAACAACCTTTATTAGGAAAAGCTTAAACTTATTTTAACCTTGATCAGAATCATGGCCTCATCCATGATGGACCTACGTGAGGTTTGTGAGATTCCATTGGAACACCTAATTCATAAGAAATTAAATGTGACTTATTCTCAGGATTAAATAAAAATGTTGACTACTTTCTTCAATGTTATCCATCCAGGAATAATTTTGATCTCAAGGATAACTAAGGTTGTTTACAGAGTCCACAAATGTAGCAAACATCAAACAATCATCAAGTCAATCTCTTTTGAATTACCCAAATCATAGTTGTTTCATCAGGGATATTGAATACATAACTTGATTCAGTTGTCCAAGTTTTCTAATGGTGACTTTACAATTCCTAACACATAGCATATTGGTAAATATAAAGAACATATGGAGGAGACCAATACCTATAAAACTGACATAAGATTCTTTCTGGTTCTCTAGTCCTTGTAACAGTATTTGAGGTGGAATTTCTACCTAAGGAATTGGCAGAATATAATATCTAAATCATGACTCCCCTGTTTTATATATTTGGGTTCTACTTCTCTATTGCTTTCTTGTCGTAGCAGTTGATTCTTCGTATTGGACTAATTTCAAAACTTCATGCGGTGATCATTAGACAATAGTGGCATTTCCAAACAAATTCTGCAGTGAGAGCGAGAAAGTTTTCTGATGAGAACATAGTAAGAAACGAAGCTGATAAAAAAGGAAGCACTGCACGTATTTGTTGGACCAATGACAAGAACTTGTGCCAAGCAGCTTAAAGTTGCATTTAACTGGTGAATTCAAGAAAATATTTACATTAGGTAACCATTCAAAAGTTTCTTGGAAATGATAGCTACCAAGTACCAAGTCTAACCTATTTTAAGCTTAACACAAGTTTAAAAAATCCATGAAATGACTATACTTTCTGACCAAAGGAAATGACAAAAGTGCAGATCAAAAAATCACTTTGAGAACCAAAATTTGGATTCCTGTTTCTTATCTAATTTTCGTTTCAAAATTATTATTTTCGTGATATATATAATGCCCGTTAGAGAATTTATCCTACTTTTTAATTAAATAATGATTCTCGTCAAGTTCGTTGTGATTTTTCAGTCCGTTAACATATCACATTGGTAGTGATCAGAACCGTGGTATCGATCCATCAACCCACAGAAAACGTCTTTTATCAACCAGCTCTGAATATCCTTACCTTCTTTGAGTTATTTTATTGGTAAACTTGTTTTGGCTGGCTTTGATCATTCTTTTGTAAAGCATTTTAAATGCAACTTGTGTACAATTTGTATTTGCATACATCTATTTTGTACTTTAAAAATGGTAAAACCGAATATAATCATAATTCTTGGATTCTCAGTTACAAAGAATATATTAATTTCTTGATAAGTTTCAAACATTCGCTACAGACTTGTTAAAAAACAGTGGACTATTGTTTCAATTTAATTAAAAATAATAATAACTCAACTTATGAATTTTAAATTTCATCTGTGTTATGGTTTTGCTTGCATTACAGTTGCACGTTATCAGTTTTGGTTGTTTTGCATCACAAATGACAAATGACAAATTTTGGTGGGCCAACTCGGACCACGTCTCTCTTCTTTATTCAAATATTTTGTTCTTACTCAATCATCTCTTCTCACTAGTATTTATATACAAATCCAGTTTCTTTCCTCCTATCAAATCACGAGATCGTTTACTTTCCCTAAAGTTTCCAGAAAGAAAGAACATCATCAAGTATTCTCCCGGAAAATTTATTGATTTTCTCGTGCAAAATGTTCTATCTGCGATTACAATTTTTCCTCTGAATCTTTCTTCCTTTCACTTTCTAACATATACTCATTCTTCATTTTTCATCAAATTAATCCGACGACAGACTTTTTTTTTTGCAATAAAAAGAAAATGCAGAGAGTGAGCTTTGAAGTGTCAGGGTCAGGCTACAACTCCGAAGCCGAAAGCAGCGGTTACATGAGCGGTCCGATGAGCGGTCAACTCCCGCCGGTTTACAAAAAACCAGCGATCAAGAACTCCGGATTCTCGGGGGAGCACAGCAGAACGCGTGCTACCCCGGCTCCATACGTGGACATCACGGTAGATGTCCACGACGACAGGGTGTCCGTAAACAGCCTCAGATCACCTGGATCCGAAGGTGGATCCAGCGTCGAAGAGAATCCAGAGCTCACGCTTCTGAAACGCAACCGCCTCGAGAAGAAAACGTCTGTGGTGAAGCGTCTAGCCTCTGTTTCTCACGAGCTCAAGCGCATTACGTCCGTCTCTAGTAGTAGTACGAGGAAGGCGGGTCGTGGCGCGGCTAAGTTGGACCGGACGAAGTCAGCCGCGGCTCAGGCTTTGAAGGGGCTGAAGTTTATCAGCAAGAACGACGGTGGCGCGGGGTGGTCCGCCGTCGAGAAGAGGTTTAATCAGATCACGGCTACCACCGGTGGACTGTTGCTAAGGACCAAGTTCGGTGAATGCATTGGGATGAACTCGAAGGAGTTTGCGTTGGAGCTGTTTGATGCGTTGGCTAGACGAAGGAACATAACAGGGGAAGTGATCGATGGTGATCAGTTGAAAGAGTTTTGGGAACAGATCAATGATCAAAGCTTTGATTCTCGTCTTAAGACATTCTTTGACATGTAAGTTTCTTGTCTTGTAAGTTATGTTTCTTTGTCTGTGAATCTGAAAAGACCATGGCCATTGAATCAAGGTTGACGAAATTAATATTATATATTATGGTATTCAAAAAATAATCTGAAACTATGAAAATTTTCAGGGTGGATAAAGATGCTGATGGTAGACTTACCGAAGATGAAGTTAGAGAGGTACATGCAGTGTTATCATCTCCATGAAAAATACTTATTTTTACTTTCACTATTTAACTCTGCTCTGTTTCACAGATTATAAGTCTTAGTGCATCTGCAAACAATCTGAATACAATCCAGAAGAGAGCTGATGAATATGCAGCACTGATCATGGAAGAGCTGGATCCAGACAATATAGGCTACATCATGGTAAGTAATGAAAACTCGATTTTTCTCATGGTATTTGGGATTTTTGGTTGAGACTGAATCATTTGTGTTGAATCTTGAAACAGTTGGAGAGTCTTGAGACACTGCTTTTGCAAGCGGCGTCACAGTCTGTAATAACAAGTACTGGGGAGAGAAAGAACCTGAGCCAAATGATGAGTCAGAGGCTTAAGCCAACGTTTAACCGTAATCCACTGAAGCGTTGGTACCGTGGACTCAGATTCTTCGTGCTTGACAACTGGCAAAGATGTTGGGTTATAGTTCTATGGCTTATAGCTATGGCCATACTCTTTGTATACAAATACATGCAGTACAGACGTAGCCCGGTGTATCCAGTGATGGGTGATTGTGTGTGCATGGCCAAAGGTGCAGCGGAAACAATTAAGCTGAACATGGCTTTGATTCTCTTGCCTGTTTGCAGAAACACCATCACATGGCTTAGGAATAAGACCAGGTTGGGTCGTGTTGTCCCATTTGATGACAATCTCAACTTCCACAAGGTAACACAACACAAAAAAAAACATCTCCCTTAAAACTTGTTTGTTAATTGAATTTTTAATCAATGTTTAAAACATTAGGTTATAGCCGTGGGGATTTTAGTTGGAGTAACGTTGCACGCCGGTGCACATTTAGCGTGCGATTTTCCGCGGCTACTAGATGCAACACCAGAACAATATAGGCCGTTAAGGCAGTTCTTTGGGGAGGAGCAACCACAGAGTTACTGGCATTTTGTAAACTCTGTCGAAGGTATTACCGGACTTGTAATGGTTCTACTAATGGCGATTGCTTTCACACTAGCCACTCCTTGGTTCAGAAGAGGGAAGCTTAATCTTCCAGGACCATTAAAGCAACTAGCTAGCTTCAATGCCTTTTGGTACACTCATCATTTGTTCGTCATAGTCTACGTTCTCCTTGTTGCTCATGGATACTACTTATATCTCACCAAAGACTGGCACAACAAAACGGTAAATAAAAGTCAATTCCCCTAGACAAATCACAACATATACATATAGCTATTTTCTAATCATTTGGTCATTGAGATTGGTGTAGACCTGGATGTATTTGGTGGCACCAGTGGTTCTATACGCGTGTGAAAGACTGATACGAGCATTCAGGTCGAGCATCAAGGCGGTGACAATTAGGAAAGTGGCAGTGTATCCAGGAAACGTTTTGGCAATACATTTGTCAAGGCCTCAAAACTTCAAATACAAGAGCGGTCAATACATGTTTGTTAACTGTGCTGCTGTATCTCCATTTGAATGGTACAAAATCAAACCAACCTTATATATTTCTATGTGTTGTGACATTATACATGTCTAATGAGAGTTTTAAACAAAATGTAGGCATCCATTTTCCATCACCTCTGCACCACAGGATGATTACCTTAGTGTCCACATTAGAGTTCTTGGAGATTGGACAAGGGCTCTCAAAGGAGTCTTCTCTGAGGTTTTACGAAAATCTTTTAATTAACCAACTACTTATTTGACGTTAAAGAGTTTTGATATGAATGGTTTGGTTTTGTGTGTTGTTTCAGGTGTGTAAGCCACCTCCGGCAGGAGTTAGTGGTCTGCTTAGAGCCGACATGATGCATGGTGCAAATAATCCCGAGTAAGTAAAAATCCTAACCACTATATCTTGAAAATGAAATTAATGCGTCTGACACGTAAATGACTAAATCGTGCTAAGTAAAAGCAAAGATTTGGTTCTAGAAGGTTTTTGAGAGGATGAATCATAAAATCGTGATATCCACTTACTAAAAGGGCGACAAATTCAAACAATGTTGTACCTAACATCAAAACAAGTGGTGGGAGGCCATAACTTAAAACAAAACTATGTACCTAACCAATTACAACTATTTTGTTTATGCGATTGTGACACATTATTTGGTATATCATGCAAGCACGACGTTTATGCATCTCCATGTGTTTTTTGTGACCGCGTAAATCTTGGGTCCCTCAGCTTGCAATATCTACGCTTTTTAATGTCAACATTCAATGATTTTATTATAAAATATTTTTGCAGCATGTCAATCATACTGTCTAGTGGTTTTATCTACTTAATCAAGTTTCTTAATTAGAAATCAATTAAAAAGTATAAAGAAAATATATATTCAGGTTGACTTTTAAATGGTATTGATAGTTTCCTACCTGGGTTTTTGAGGTGCATCACATGTAGATATAATATAGATCCAGGTTTACAATTTACGAATATAATTGCATATATACTTCTACCTGGTTTTTGGTTTGCGTGTTCACATGCCAAATTAATATGTTTTAGTAGGACATTACTATTATAATCATGCACTTTATTTAGTTTTAATTTTAAGTGTTCACAAGCAAAATTAATTTGTTCGGACACGCATGATTATTCTATTCGTTTAAGAAAATTCCAAACTATAGTACTGTTTTAATTTGTGCGATTTTGTTTTGGCGTGTTATTATAATGTTAACTCTCTGGACATTTTAAATGTAACCATTACTTATAGTTGTATAGAGGTAGTAACAGCCTAGCAGGACAAAAAATAGTCACAGGAGAAAGTGAACATGACATTAACTAAAAATGCTCTATAGGTAAATTCAAGTCGTACATTATTATCTTCAACTACGTACGTTCAATCATATATTAGTTTTTAAAAGATGAGCTGACAAAAAAAAAGATGATAGTGTTGAAATACGATTGTATGGACAATTTGAATATATAGCAAAATATTTGATTACAACCAAATTGTTTTGTTTCTTTATAGTGAAACCTACATAGTACTATATACGTTAGTGTTTGTTGAACAATATAAAATTGGTTCATCCTAGAAAATAATGAGCTGTGACCCTAATAGCAATGATTCTTATAATTGTACAGCTTTCCGAAAGTCTTGATCGATGGTCCATATGGTGCACCAGCGCAAGACTACAAAAAGTACGAGGTGGTTCTACTGGTTGGTCTGGGAATCGGAGCCACACCCATGATCAGTATCGTCAAAGACATTGTCAACAACATCAGGGCCAAAGAACAAGCCGAACTCAACAGAATGGAGCATGGAACAAGTGAACCACAACAACGAAACAAGAAAGAGAGTTTCAGGACACGTAGAGCCTACTTCTACTGGGTTACGCGTGAGCAAGGCTCTTTCGATTGGTTTAAGAACATAATGAACGAGGTCGCGGAAAGAGATACCAACCGTATCATCGAGCTGCATAATTATTGTACAAGCGTCTACGAAGAAGGTGACGCCCGTTCTGCGCTTATACATATGCTTCAGTCACTGAACCATGCAAAGAACGGCGTCGATATTGTCTCTGGAACAAGAGTTATGTCCCATTTTGCTAAACCTAACTGGAGAAATGTTTACAAACGCATAGCCATGGATCATCCTAACACTAAAGTTGGTAAGTTCACATCATCTTCTCTTTATCCTAACGGTTATTATAAAACATCAGCTAAAAGAATATAAATTTGATGAGAGTAATAAAAGTATAGCATATGAAATGATAATGACAACATTGTGCAGGAGTATTCTACTGTGGAGCACCAGCATTGACAAAGGAGCTAAGGCATTTAGCTTTAGATTTCACCCACAAGACAAGCACTAGATTTTCCTTCCACAAAGAGAATTTCTAAAGGAACACACAGAACTAAAAGGCATAAGCAACAGGAGGATGCATTGAGTTATGTTTTTCGTAATTTCACTTCTCTAATACTATATTTACTTAATTATATGCATACATATATGTGTGCATGCACCCACTTGACTGTAGATTTCCTTTCACGCTTTTTGGTCATATGTTTAAATTTCCCTTTGGAAAGTGTATCCTTATATTGTCGACAAAAAAACGGTGCAAAATGAAGCAAAGGTTGTATAAGTTTAAAGAATTGTGAGATTGTATACAAGAGACAATTTTTTAGGGATGTTATGATTTAATAGCTCACAAAAAGGAACTAAAAATGCCGTTCTTGATTAATATGTTCAATATAATAATGTTCCCATGAACAAAAAACTTGGAGCTAAAATTAGAATCACTAAGAATTCGAGAACGAGAGGCCACAAGAAAAAAACTCACGCAAAAATTGGGGGAGATGGACGTTTGACCCACAAAAAGGATGAGAAGAATCTGCCAGAGGGAGATAACAACAAAGAAGAAGTTCTGTCCGAAATTTTGAAGAAAAAGCCAAAGTTAGAATCGTGAAACAGAGAGACAAGGAAGAAGAGAAAGATGGTTGGAAGCAAGGAGAAACGAGACAAGAGACTCCAACAAGTCTCTCTCCTTCGTACTATTCCTTACTCCGATCACCAGAGGTATCTTCCTTTTGAGTTTTGAGAATGACTTTTTTTTGTTTTGTCTTGTTTGTTTTTGGTGAACCATTTTATGTTTTGATCTTTAATCAAAAGTTAAGATTATATTATGTCATTTAGGAGATTAATTTGATATATTTTTTTTTCTTAAAAATGCTCAAACAAATATTATTGTTAGGTGGTGGACCTCTGAAACTGTGGCGGTGGTAACGGGTGCGAATAGAGGGATAGGATTTGAGATGGTGAAACAATTGGCTGGACATGGCTTAACTGTTATCGTAACATCTAGAGACGAGAATGTTGGCTTCGAGGCCGCTAAAGTGTTGCAAGAAGGTGGCTTCAACGTTGATTTCCACCGCCTTGACATCTTGGACTCTTCCTCAATTCAAGACTTCTGCCAATGGATTAAGGATAAATATGGATTCATTGATGTTTTAGTAAGTTTGATCCCATTAATATTTTAACTTTGATTAGTTAGGAATTAAAACCAATATTCTGGAAATTGTTTTAGGCGGGTGTCTAAATGAAAGGATTTTTCAAAACGATTTAAAAAAAGTCGGTATATATGTTAAAAATATCGTTCTAGACATCTGCCTAAACAATAATCCTTTATAACGCGTTTAGCTACATCCTAACGATTTTTTTGAACATTGATTAAAACACTTGATGATATGCCTTTTCTTTTGAAGATAAACAATGCAGGTGTAAACTACAATGTTGGAACACATAACTCTGTCGAAAACTCTCATATGGTTCTATCTACAAACTACAATGGGACAAAGAACATAATCAAAGCCATGATTCCATTGATGAGAAAAGCTTCTCCAGGTGCTCGTATTGTCAATGTCACCTCCAGGCTCGGTAGATTAAAAGGCCGCCACAGTGTACACAACATTTAACTCTTCGTTTTATTTTTTTCTTCTAACGTAATGTAGCAACACCAAATTATGATTTCTTCTTCTTGAATAGAAACTTGAGAATGAAGCTGTGAGAGCCAAGCTTATGGATGTGGACACTCTGACAGAGGAAGCCGTTGACGAGACAGTATCTGAGTTTCTGAAGCAAGTGGACGAAGGAACGTGGGAATCTGGAGGTTGGCCACACTCTTTCACAGACTACTCCGTCTCGAAAATGGCGGTAAACACGTACACGAGAGTACTAGCGAAAGAACTATCTGAGAGACCAGAAGGAGAGAAGATATATGCAAACTGCTTTTGTCCCGGTTGGGTGAAAACCGCAATGACCGGTTATGCGGGGAATATCTCAGCAGAGGATGGAGCTGACACTGGAGTCTGGCTTGCGTTGCTTCCTGATCAAGCTATCACTGGAAAGTTCTTCGCTGAGAGACGTGAGATCAGTTTCTAAATGAGAAAAATGGATGGGACTTGCTTCTTGTGTTGTTCTTACTCGTTTTTTTCTTAAGAAAGAAAGCTATTTAAAGTTAGTTTTATATATGTTGACCAAAAAAAAAGTTAGTTTTATATATAGTTCAATTGTGGAAGATATAAGAGTTGATATGAATAAAAGTTTTACCCCTTAACATTGTTAGTTTTCTGCATTATTTTCCCCTTTTTATGGTATCTTTTTCGTTTTGTATATGTTCATAGTGGTTTCTTGGGATAATAATTATTTTTACCATCATTTTCTTTGATTGATAATAAGTAATATTTAATTTCCTCTATGATCAAGACTTCATTTTGTAATTTTTATAAATCTTGGGATACGAATTATGTTTTGCTAATAAGAACTAACTAGATCTTCATCCGCACAACTGTGCGAGTGCATGCTTTACAATATATACTTAGTATATACACATTTTAGAAATTTGAAATTTTACGGTTTCAGTTTTACTATTTTTTATTATTTATGCTACGTATTTTATGTTGTGTAATATGAACGTCCGTAAAATAATGCAAACTGTAAACACTGTAGTAAGAATTTTACAAACATCTATACTTTATTTAATTTAATATTTTTAATTTAATAATAATGTATCATTCTTATATACATAGAATAACTCATGAGTGAATAACCTATAATTATAATATATTTGTTAAATTATATATTTTATAATTAAAGAATTTTTTGGAAAGATATTTAAAATATATGAAAATAGAAAATAACAATACGAAGTATTATTATACAAATTAGATTTTGTTTTTTATTTATTAAAAATCCCTTAAACTGAAACTATATATAATTCTAATAATTTTTTTTAACAAATTAATAACAATCATACAAAAATTTAGAATAAATATTATTTTGGCCATAATGATTTATGATTCAAGTTAAGTCCATTATTATTTTTTCTTTAGTATAATATTATCTATGTTTCCAAACAACATTATATTTTTTACTACTATATTTGTTTTCAAACAATTCTAAAATGTACTTTAGCTTTAATAAGATAGATATGATATAAAACCATGCTTATTAATTTTCATTTCAATCCTTGAATTTTAATGCAGAATCAAATTACAAAAACATGAATGTTAATATCATCATATTTTTCTTTTTCTCGTTTAAATTTAAGGATATCTCAAACTGATCTGGTCACCAAATTGATGGACTCTCACTCAGAATATTCAAATAAGTTGTAAGATATATTCATATTTACGTGACCACAATATAAAACGTATTTGAATATCTTTGAACTTAGATTATTTAGTAATTCCAAAGTTCTCCTACCACTAGATCACCTGATTAATTTTCCATCATGTTTTGACATAAAAACCTAACTGGATGGCTGGAAATACAAGAGTTGCTGATACGAATAAATTAATTATCCCTCAAACTTTTTGTTTAATAGTTTTTTTTTTCTTTTTATATATATTTTTTAAGTTTCCATATGTTGATTTGTTGTGATGTTATACATACTTTTCTTTGATTTCCAAAGAAAGAAAAAAAACATTCAAGTTCATATTCACTACTTATCCTTTTGAAAAAGATAAACAAACAACAGCCCCCATCAGTCAAAATGATGTACACGTGGCAGTCAATCTCACCGCTGGTTTGATCGTCATTCGCAGCAGTTTCTGATCGGCAAAATTATTCAGGTCTGTTGACCAAAAATCGACAAAAGGTGTTCATGTGTACCGGGTCGGGTTCGGATCCGGAACCAAGCTCCAGCGGTTGGAGCCGCCGAGCTCGCGGCGTCGTGGTCAAGACTCTGGTTCTGATCGGAGGCGCCCTTCTCCTCAAACGTCTCACTAAATCAACCACTCGTAGAGATCACGCTCGCGTCGTCTCTCGTTCCCTCACCGGAGAGAAGGTTTTAAAAAAATTTCTCAATCCCCAATCAATGCCCTTAAACGTTTCACTGATTCTAATAACTGTTTGATTGGATTTTGAGGTTTTTGAAGTTTACGAGGGAGCAAGCTTCAAGGGATCCTGAGAATTACTTCAACATTAGGTTTCTTGATTGATTGATGAGTTTATCTCTAAAAGCTTTGTTTGTTGGCTTCTGAGTTTTTTTTTTATATTTATTTATTTTGCAGAATGATGAGTTGTCCAGCTGCTGAGATGGTTGATGGTTCACAAATCTTGTATCTTGAACAAGCATTTTGGAGGACTCCTCAGAAGCCCTTTCGTCAAGTAAGCAGCACTCATTGGATAACTCTCTCTTGTTTGAACCAAAGCTTATTCATTGTTTTTGGTTGCAGAGATTATATATGGTTAAGCCGTGTCCAAAGGAGCTGAAATGTGATGTTGAGGTGAGGAGGATATGAGCTCTTCTTATGTATTGCAAATACAGTATTGGAGTGTTAAGCAGTGTTTTTGATGCGGCAGGTAAGTTCATATGCGATCAGAGACGCTGAGGAGTACAGAAATTTCTGTGACCGCCCTAAGGACCAGCGCCCACTTCCTGAAGAAGTCATCGGTGTAAGTCTCTTTTTTAAGGTTGTTTAATTTCAATAGAGATCGCTCGCTGGTTAACAATGTATATCTGAAACCAATAATAGGACATTGGAGAGCATTTGACAACTATACACCTCAGTTGTTGTGACCGTGGGAAGCGTTGCTTGTACCAAGGCTCAACTTCACCTGGTGGATTTCCAAATTCATGGGTAATTTCTTCTCTTCTCATAAGCAAAAGAGCCACCATCTCTAGCTTTTTTAACACTCTTCTTCTTCCATACTTGAAAGAGTTTCAATCTCCGATTGCAGAATGGGGCTAGCTATTGTACCTCAGATCTTGCAGTCCTGAAAAACAATGAGATACATCTCTGGGATCGTGGCTTTGATGAGAATCGAAACCAGGTTCATCCCATTTTTCTCACTCAGCTCTTATCTAATTTTTCAGCTGGTACTAAAGAAAATGAAAGTCTGGTACGACAGGTTTGGGGACCAAAGGAAGGTCCGTACGAGTTCAAGCCAGCGACATACTCAAGCATCGACGAAAACTTGTCTTCTTTGAACATCCTTTATCAATCATCAATCGATATACCAATTCAAGGATCACTCATCTTGCAAGACTAGCAGCCATTCTCTTACCCTCTCTGTATCTCACACTTTTTGTTCTTAATTTCATCTCAACAACATTGAAAACCGTTTTTGTACATAGAAAGTTCAACATTTTATACTTCATTGATAATGTCTAAACAACGCAGAGATGACTTGTAAATACAAAAAAAAAACAAAGAATGTAGCCACTCATGCGGTATTGTTGACATAGAAGTAAAGAGCTGCTAAAGCTAGAACCCCAACAGCAATCGCTATAGGCAAAGCCTTCCTGCATGAGATTTACCATATGAGAAGAGAAGCATAGTGGCAAAAGATGTAAGAAAGGAGAGTCTTTTGCTTTTACCCAACGGCTTCATCCCTCTGGAGCTCAGCTTTTCTAGCCTTCCTCACATCCTTGTCGTTGACGTTCTTGCTCACATCAGGCATGTACGGTCTAAACCGCCGTTTAGGAGCAGCACATACTGCAAAAAAAACCCATTAAAACATTATAAAACTGAAACCAAACACAGTTTCCCAGAAAAAAATCAGACATACCTGGACAGAAGTAGTTATCAGGCAACTTATCAAATGGAGTTCTGTCATTGTATATATACCTGTGAATCAATAGAACGAGATGATGATAAGTGAACTTTTGTATGTTAGATATATTTAAGAAAGAAGAGGGATATGGAGATAAGAGGGGACCCGCAGTCACGGCAGATATAGGCTTGTTTGGAGGAGACACGCATGGAGAATCTTGGAGCAGAGGATGATGATGAAGATTTCGAAAGAGACTTCTTCTTGTTGTTGCCGAGTATCCTCAACGAGTAATACGGCAAGAAAGACGATGATCTCTGGAGGTTTGAAGTCACTGCTGACGTTTTGCCGGCGTAAAGCGTCGCCGGAGTAACGTACATCGTCGTCATTGAGAAAAAGTAAATAAGTGTGGTTGGTGGGTGGGATCAGTGGAGATGACGAGAAGATAAATGTGATGATGAGAGGAAGAGTATCTAGAAAGAGCGAGAGGATGTGGAAGAGTGTGTGCTCCTCACAAGCCCATTTATCATTCGCCACGTGGCGAAGTTTAGTAAAGTTTTGTTACTAAACGTTGAACGTGCGAAGTTCATGTTATCAACAAAGTAGGTTATATAAATAAACTAGACAAGATATAACAAACCGACCTTAGCTCAGTTGGTAGAGCGGAAGACTGTAGTTGTTCTCAACAGATAATCTTTAGGTCGCTGGTTCGATTCCGGCAGGTCGGATATCTTTTTAATTTTTGTAGAGCATTGTTCTTCTTTTAACCCTCTACTACCTACGAAACCGTATCTGATCCCACATTATAATCACTCTATTCAACAAGTTGGACACTGAGTTGATCCAGCTGTGGCAATCAGTAAACATCCTTATATTCTTCTGAATCTTTAACTTCTGATCCATGACTACTCTTCAAGATCCCATACGCCAACGCAAGCTTCACGCTGTGGTAATTCGATTTCTACTCTCTCTTCTTCAGACACATCCATCAACACTAAAATCTGTGTCAGGCACAAAAACTTGAGACAACTCTTCTAACAATTTGTACATCGCCTCTGTCTCTATATGAGATGTGTCTCCTCAATCACATTTTTACATGGTGTAGGTCTCCAAGAGCACAAAAACCTGCTAAATCCGAGGCGAAACTGAACTCAATCGGCTTAATATCCGAAACAAACTAAGCATGTACTTGAGAGTCTGCAATGGTTCTTCGTGCACTACATTCTTGACATAACCACCAATCATCACGAACACATTTGGAATTTGATGGAGCTTTGCATGATTCAAGAACTTGTTTCAGCATCAGAAAAACAAAAAAAATACTTGGGAAAGTCACAATTACTAGAGGCAAAGCATAGCAGAGTATAGGTTAAATAATCATTTATAAAATTGAAACTAATAGGAAGATTCAAGACAAGCTTCAATTCAGTTCCCATGTAAATGATGATGCCTATAAAATAAGAATTGGTTGTAATTCTATATGAATTTTTGGAATGATGACTAAGTCAACATTAATCTTACTATCCTGAACCTCAGTTAATAATAAAACATACGAGATATCTCAGAATGGTCATGAGATCTTGTGCAGACCAATGTTGAGATCAGAAGATATGGAGATAAGAAGTGGCTGAGAGTAATGCCATTCCGCTTTAAACACTCTCTTCTGATGAGCTTTTATTGACTGTGTCGGTTTACGTGCATTGTACCTACACAACACAAAGCCAAGCGAGAGACAACAATGCTCTTAAAACCACAATCCAATACTAATCCATTTGATGCTGAAAGAGAGTTACCTGATGTCAAAAACATGGATAACCGGATCAGCTGAACCAGAGGTAATGTGTAAACCATCAGGAGACCAAGACTGGTTTATCAAAGCTGATTGTGATTCACTACTGTCTTGCTTCCAACCAAACGAATGCAGTTCGGTTCTCCTTAATCTGATATCAAACAGTCGAAGCTGTTTCTCCGGTTCCCTGTCAAAGACTCTACATTAGTGAACTTTAAAAAAAAACATATTTTAAATAAGTTTCTTCTTCTTTACCCGGATTGAACCATGAACAGATTGAAGTCACAAGGATTGGAGAGAACGCTCATGCATTTATACTCTATCTGATGCTTGTAGTCCGCTCTACCAACTTGAACATCGAACCCGTATATTCTCTTGTCTGCTCCAACCGACAAAACAACGTTCTTGTTCCTCATCCCATCAACTCCCATCACAGCAGCTGAGTGTAGATTCCTGTGTAGAGTTTTCGACTTCCATTTGTTTTCTTCATCACTCTCGTTCCATAGAACAACAGCGTGATCACTCCCTCCTGTTACAAAGCATGTGTTCTCCCACGGCATGAACTTTATGTTGTTGATTATCCCTTTCACGTGTGGTTTATTCTCCAAGAAAGTAACCTTTAACAACAACAAAAAAAAAACAAAACTTAGAAAAAAAATACTAAGTCTTTTTGTGTGTGTGTTGGTCTTTTGTTACCCCTCGGGTCTTGTTGAGATTTAGGATGGATATCTGAGAATCACCATCATCTGCAGTGTATACAGAGAAAAGGGTGTGCCCGGATGGGTGCCAGGCCATATCTTCTCCCCATCTTCTCTGTTTTTGAGATAAGCAGTCCGTTGTACTAAGCAATGATGCAGCCAATCTGCAAGCCCCACAAATGAGACTAGTTAGTCTCTCAATCTTGTTTACATTTGGTTCTCCCTAATAATGCATGGAACCATGAAACTTGAATCTATAATGCATTAGCATATGCTCCATTCGTTCTGTTCTGTTCTGTTTACTATGTAAGATAATTCTTCTAGTTGGCATACTAAAAAATTAACAATATATACAACAAAAAGATACTCAACCATTAACAGCCTAAAGCAAGTTGCTACAGCATCATTTTTATCAAGGACCATAAGCTTCCTCATTCCTACCTAAGTTGTCGACAGAGCAAGTCCTTTCCAATACAATCTACTCAGACAAGAGAATGACTAAAGCGGTGGGGAGAAGAAAAAAAAGCAAACCTTCCAGGTTGCAGTTGCCATAAACTGACCATGCCATCCAGAGAACTTAATGATACATAAAGGAAAAGATATATCAGATTTCAGAGTCTATTTAAAAATACAGTAATAGAAGACTAATGGGTCTTTTAGTACCTTGTTGCAAAGAGCTGCTCATTTACAGGACAGAGAATCAAGCTTCTCAACTTCCTCTTGTGCTGACTGGAGATTTGGTTGCTAGAATGACACTTGATTGTAGTTGGTGAAGAGTTTCTCGCTATAAACCTAATCACCTCTTTATGCTCCTTTTGCTCTGCAATAAAAGGGACACAAATATTCAGATCACAACATTTAATATTAGTTTCGTCCCAGCGGTCATTCGAACCGGAGACCTCTCACAAGTCCTTTCCAGTTAAGCTAACAACATAACAAATAAGACGAACATAGAATGTTAAAAAACAACTTACCGAACTTCCTTTTGGTCCCTCTATCCCGATCTCTGCTAGCTTTAAGATTAGTACTGTCACGAGAAGATGTTTGTTTCACAGGAACAGTTTTGGTCTTGGAGTTGGAGATGCTGTCACGAGAAGATGCTTCAGGCTTTTGCTTCACAGCAACAATGTTGGTCTTTGACTTGGAGATACTACTACCATTACTACTTGTAGGAACAGAGGGTTTAAGAATCTTGCTAGGTGATGGAGATGGATAAGAGTCTTTCCTAGAAGGAGTAACGTTTCTTGCAGATTCATCATCAACATCATCATGGCCACGAAGGTTAGATAACTTAGCTTTTGAATCTCTCAAACTTCTTTGTGCTTCAATAAGCTGAGAAAGAGCCCCCAAAAAAAAATCAAATTCAAATCATTTCCTAGAAAGGGAAGTTAAAAGTCTAGAAATGGGAAGAGTACCTTGGTTTGGTAGTTAGAGATGTGATGCTTGAGACGATCTATCTCAGCTGAACGGTGTTCTACTAAAGCGACGAGGGCTTGTTCCTGCTCTTCTCTGCTACCGACATTATTAGCTTCTTCTTCATCTTGTCTTTTCGATTTGGGTGTCTGAAGCTCGCTCATTTCGGATTATTAAAAACGACAAATGGGGATCTGATCGGTTGTTTCTTTTGTCTTGGTTTCAGCAAAGTTACGGGCTTCTCTTTCATTGGTAGGCTGGTAGCTATAGAAACAGAATTTAGTCTTCCTTTTTTTAAAAGGTAAATAATGAAAATAGGCTATTTTTAGACTGGATGGTAAATACTTTCATGAATATATCTCTCTTCCAATTAATGTCAAATTAATATTTTTTTCCATTCTGAAAAATATTTGTTTTCCCGTCCAAAAAGATTTATGTACAACAAACAGAATTTAGTTTTTTCTAAAAGGTAAATAATGAAATAGGCTGTTTCTAGACTAGATGGTAAATACTTTCATGGGTTATGGTATATCTCTTCCAATTAATAGTTTTTCCATTCCTAAAAAATCTATGTTTTCCTGTTCCAAAAAAAAATTATGTATAACAGAATTTAGTTTTTTTACTTCTAAAAGGTAAATAATAATGAAATAGGCAGTTTCTAGAGTGGATGGTAAATTCTTTCATGGGTTATGGGTATCTCCTCCAATTAGTGTCAAAATTAATATTTTTTCCATTCTGAAAAGATCCATGTATTTTTTAAAGTTCTTTTTAAGAAAATATATTTACTATATATTTTCAAATCATTGATTAAGAATAACCTTTAAACTTCAAAAATATAATTATGTTTATTAAAATATATTGGTTAAATTTATGGAAAATAATTAACTATTAAAATAACAAACTTTATATATTATCTTGATAAAGTGTGAAAAATTTAAAGCATACATATTTTTGAAAGAAAGGAGTATCTCTTAGCATAATTTATTTATAAGTATATTTCTAACTAATTGATGATTAATCTTTGCAATATATTTCTGATTTTTTTCTGTTGTTTTGTTTTTTGAAATACTTATGGCCTTCTTCATCTGTGCTTTTCTCCACCTTTACGGCCTTTGCAAATATGAAATACTTAATTTTTGGAGAGCTAGTATCTATTTATCTAGTGTGAGCTTACCGTAGGTGCCAAGTTTTCCATCCTACTTTGTGAAGAGTGTTACTGTGTTTCAGTTTTTTTTTGAGACATTGGAAGTACTGTTTCCAGGTGTTTACACTAAGATTGTACACCCATTTGCAGCAGAAAATAGTTAGTGATATTAACATTTTACCAAAAAAAAAAAATAGTTAGTGTATGTTTAGTTTTGCTAACCATTTTTCGCCTACCTTGTCCGGAATTTCAGCTACAAGTAGTGTAGACGTCCTTGCCTCTCAGGAAAAAATGGTAAAATCTGCTAACTACTGCGAAAAAAGGAATTTCACCATGTATTTTTTTTTTTTAATTTTATTTTACATCCCTCCTCAGCTAACTCTGTCTTTGATTTGTTTTATCTCTTAGATGAAACCCAAAGCCAGTCCTAAAAAGCTGAATATTAGAGCACACGGAACTAGGGAAGGCAACAAGACATGTATATCATCATGTTCATTCACTCTTTCAGGTCAGGTGGATATTAACTACATGATCTGACAACAACTTGAGAATAATGGGGTTTCTTCTAGGTTTCCAGTGGTTAGTGACATTTGATCATTTATTTACAGCCTCTTGATATAAGAGGCGGTATAACCATTTCCAAGCCAACAACACCAAGGAGCAGGACATCACTAGATATTAACAAAAACCAAACAAGAAAAAAACTTCCAAATTACCTGCGGGTTAGCCCCACATTGAGAAAAGCTGCTGTGCTTCCCAGTTAATTCGCCAGAAACGTACTTGCTCATGGCCAAGTTCTGTTACGGTGCGAGAATTGATGTCACAGCTGAAAAGTAAACGCAGTGAGCCTCATATGTGCAGCAGAGACTGCAGAGTATCTCCAAATGAGTGAAAACTATGGAGATGCAAATCTCATCTACCTCACCGAGATTTTCCTCAAACTGGGATGATTCAATCAAAGCCCTGGAGAGCTGCAAGCAAAACCTGATACCTCTCATTGAATTCTCTTGCTGATTTTGTATTCTCTTGCTGTTTTGTGTGTGTCCTTGATGTCTAGTATAGGTCGCTCTTGACATTGTTGACTTTTATTAACAAGTATTTTGCTGCCATTTGAGTGGTCAAAACTGTTAGTTTATAGTATATGTGAAAAGTATGTAGTGACCATTCGAAAACATTAATTAAGAATAAATAAATTCAAATCCGGCAATGAGATTATCTAAGCAAAGCTTATAGAGTTTTATTCAAAACAAAAGTGCGATGTATGATTTGCATATATGTAAAGCTTATTTGAGGTCCCAAGAACTTGACACCCATAACACAGTCTTCATCCTAAAAGAAAGATGAGGAGATTGTAACGTTTGTGACTTCCAACGTAAATACATTGGGGATGTCGAGAGACTTTGAGATGGATTCTTGAGCCGGCAAGATAAGCAGAGGCGGACCCTACAATAACTTTCTCTACAGCCGTAAATCTGTAAACATGGATAGATTCCTTTTGGTACAGAAAGAGAGAGAGAGAGATTATGTTTCATGATCTTGTTCATGTTCATCATCTGAGGAAACAAACAACAAGATAATATATTTTACGCTGCAATAAACTGCTCCTCCTTAAATAAACTAAAGTTTGAGGTCGATGAGAAACTTCACAGTGATTTCAAATGAGGAGAAATCTTCACAAATATATGACAAACTTGTGAGCTTTATAAAGAACTTGTCACCCAGCGCTAGCACTCGCAAGACTATGTAAAGAACATACCACATATTTGGCCAAGACCAGAAAGGATATAATATATCATAAACTATGATTCACAATGCATCATCATGAGATGTCAAACATTATTGAAGTGCACGTGTCTCACATGAAAAATGTAAAAAGATTTGATGTTTGAATGATTCAGAAAAAAGAAAAGACAAAGACACAAAACTCAACATATGGGTTGAGGTGGAATATGGTACGGGGCACAGTTGGTAGAATTTTTACTGTGGATGGTTGAATCTTCCAGTGAGGCAATTCCATTTTCGTCAACATCACTGAACCTAATTTGGTTAGCTGTCAGGCTGAAAGGAAACGAGCTTGCAGTGACAGAGAATGGTTCAGACTTTGAGAGGAAAATACAGAGATCTCCAATGTCTTTAGTGTAAACGGCGTTTCCTTTTTGGTCGATATTAAACACCATTAAAAACTCTGTTTTCATTTCCTTCGTGGTCTCGGGGAGTGTCTTCCTATACCTCTTAACCAAGAAAGTTTCACCGGTGGATTCCGACTCGACTAAGTACTCGGTCGTGCAACACATATCCATAAGCTCCATTTTGGCCTTGGACATCTTGGGGAGGTTTCTGAAACGCAGTTTCTGAAGCTTGGGACTCTGCCTGTACTCATGGAGATCCCATGATCCGACCAGGTGGCCTCCAGATCCGACAACGCGAAACATCTGGTCTTTCTTGGAGAACATGACATGGGAGTTGTAGAAACAAGAGTTTTCTA
>OVBX01000172.1:0-56095 GCA_900406325.1 Erucastrum elatum | reverse complement strand
TATATATATATATATATATAGAATTTTTTGCTTATTGTATCATGCATCATAAGGTCATCTTAACGATGAATTTTATTTTTCTTTTTTTCTTTATCCCTGTTATATTTTATCGTGGTTTTGATTAGCAAAAGGTGTTATTGCGAGTTGTATTAGAGACTACTTTTTGTCCATGCTACTGCCAACACACTCATTAGTTATATGAATATGATAAGTTTGGCGTGTATAATAATGAAGTCGGATGACTTAAAACTGATAGTTGATTATAAACTACCGATTGGAGTTATAAGATAAGCCGCAGAAACTCATATATCTCTAATTTTGATCCGTGCGTAGGCGTTATTACAAACTTTATTTCATGACAGTTGTAAATTTGGCATTAATAAAAATTTAAGAGAGATACATAGTTATGACAAAATATTAAGATCAAAATTAGGAGAACTGGCGTCAAATTTGCATGTTTATTAAAATAGTTATATTTAGTGCAGATGAACTTTTAGTAGTCATCATGATGATGTTTTTGGTCTTTGGACATGTGTTTTGGTCATGACTTGTTTGGTCTTTAACTGCACAATCACTGTTCCATGTCTCCCTCCTTTTGCCAACTACAACTCAACATCACAGCTTTTTTTTTCTTCTTAAATCTGTTTAAGGTTGTTGACTTTTTTCATAGAACACAATTAGTCCCCTATCCAATGCTAAACAACTTCACTTCATTTTGTCATATAATCAGACCATATCAAAGCTGTTAAGAATAGTGAAGTCAGATAGCATAACTATTCAACGTTAAAAAAAGCCTTTTATCGCCATAAATGCTAAGTTACCGCAAGTCCTACGTACAATAGCAAGTTCATATATTTACAGGCTTAATTATGGTAGATCATTCAAGTAGTCAGTCACTCGGAGTAAAAAAATCATTAAATGATTAGCAGTAGGAGTAGTTTTTGGGTTGTTGAAAGCTTTTGTTGTGATGTCTCAGTGACCAAACCCATGATTATGAATTTTCTGTTGTTTGAGTAAAACTAGACGCAACGAACTAACTACACATGCACTGATGCACATGTTATATCACCCAACACAAAGATCTAAGTACGAGAATTACTGACTTCTACTTCCACTTTAACAGTGATCCCGAGATCTGCTCTGTCTACCTTTTTCCCGAGATTGTTTCAACGGCTATTATTGGGTTTGCATTTACTATTCAACATATTAATTTTGCTTGCCATTAGAAATGGAAAAAATAGTCTTACTAATGTAGATATTTTGTCAAATCTTCTGTACAAATTGCAAATGCAAAGTAAAACAAATTTTCACATCCGAGTTCTTGTTGTGCATGAAGTGAAAGCTTAGAATTATTTTCAAAAGGGTTTAATAAAAACGTTAAAGTATGTACTCAAAATAGCATGGGATTTACACAACAATCTGAAATGTAAATATGAAAACAAACGTAATCAAAAAGAAAAATGAGACTCTTAATTCCCATATTCCATAAACTAACAAGGGATCTTCGTGAATAACTCCATTTATTAACAATAATCGTTTCTGAAAGTACAGAAAAAAGAGATAACAGATGGCAGTATGAAGGAATCGTATGAACACGGTAAGAGAGACATAACAAGAAAAAAAACTAGAGCAGCTTTCGTCTCTCTGTGCTTTTGCTTCTTGTCTTTGTCTCTCCACCCAAAAAAAAAAATAATATTTTCTCTCAATGTTCATGAGTTCATGAAAGTTTGATGAAAAAGAAGAAGAAGAGAGATAGAGAGGCAAATGCTGAGAAGAGTAGAGTGAGGGGTTCTCTTCTCTCCTTTGAGTTTTTTCTCTTTAACTTGAAGTCTTAACCTCAATGCTAGCTGAGTGACCTCTTTTGGTCTCAGCAGGCTCGGAATGGCTCGCAACACCACCGGTCACAGAAGAAGACGAAGGTACTCCATCAGTCACAGTTTCTGAGCCACCACTTGTTGTGGTGATGGGTTTAATGGAGCTAGAAGACTGAACCTCAGTGCCTTGGCTGCATTGCCCTGTGCCCTGCAAATAATATTACTATTAGCTTTTTTCTTTTGTTATGGACATGCATTTTTGTAAACAGAAAGTAGAATGAACTGTCAGAGATCATGAGAGACGTACCACTTAGTTGTTTCCGTAATCAAATCAAGAAAACAAGAGTTTCTATACTGAACTTATATCTTGATACACGAACTTATCATTGTTTATTTTACCAAATAACGCTAGTTTTATGACAATAGATCAAGGCGCCAATATATGGACAGATGCTCTGGGCAATGAGTGAGACTTACAGGACGAAGTGAAAGGCCAATATGGGAGAGATTAACTCCCTTAGGAGATGCTGCTTCCAGAGGATGATGGTATCTGCAAGAGGTTCCGTACTTACAATCTCCGGTTCTCAAAAAGTAAGTACACTCAGGTTGTCCAGGTCGCTGAGGAAAAGACTGTTCCTTGTTCGGAGATGGACCACCAGATTGATAAGCAGGTGCTGAAGGAGATAACGGTTTAGTTCCATAAACAGGGCTTGGTCCCGGAGTCCCAGGAGAAGGCATTGCACTTACAGAAGCCTTTTAATTAAAATGGCAATGAGGCTTTGTTAAGGACTTTAGGCTATCAAGAGAAAGAAAAAAAAAGTAGAATGAAGCTTTGGAGCATATTACCTGGTGGTAAGGGTTCCAGCCAACCATACCGGGAGGTGGAAGAACCATCTGGCTGTAAGTACCGTAAGGTCTTGGTACAACTACTCCGAATTGTTGTGGAGACTGAAGCGATGGATAAATAGCTGATGGAGCT
The DNA here is from genome assembly GCA_900406325.1 of Erucastrum elatum. Classification (NCBI taxonomy): domain Eukaryota; kingdom Viridiplantae; phylum Streptophyta; class Magnoliopsida; order Brassicales; family Brassicaceae; genus Erucastrum; species Erucastrum elatum. Next base: position 53,302 of record OVBX01000172.1, on the reverse strand, counting down.
TGATCACCAGGAGGAACAGGATGGTGAAATTTACATGTGGAACCGAATTTACACTGACCGGTTCTCATGTAATAGGGACATTCTTTCTCACACTGTGAAGTCCATTAATAAGAAAACTTTGAGAGATCATACAATACAATATAATACACCACAATGACGTCACATACAGAACATAGACAACAGAGAGAGAGACTGAACAAACCGGACGTAATGGCAATCCCATGTGATTAAATGAGATAGGAGTAGTAACAGAATCTCCTCCTCCTCCTCCTCCTGATCCTTGTCTAGGATGGTGATACTTGCAAGAAGCACCAAACTTACATGCTCCTGTTCGCATAAAATGCTGTGCAAAAGAAAATCATAAAAATTGTAGTACAGTTTTGATTGAATAATAGTTTTACATCCACTAAAAAAAAGCATAAAAGTGAGAATTGACTACAACTAGAGAATGTTTATATTGAGAAGCGTAAGTGTGCATTTGCATGGAAACGATAGATCGAATAGGAAACCTGACAGACGGGTTGTCCCATTCTCTCTGGGACCTCTCCAGCTTCTGTTCTGAGATCTCCCACTACCTAAAATAATGAAAATTAAGAGAATCCAATTAAAGAGCTTCCAAGCAAAACTGGAATCGTATATTCAATGATATTAGATCCTAGATTCAATAATGCAATCTGATTAAACTAACATCACCCTAAGTAAAGACTGCCAAAAATCGAAACACATCACAGGAAGCAGACAAAAAAGGCAATAACATTATCAACAAGAGAGAAAATTTATTTACCGGTGGACGGTTAGGTGGGTGATTGAACTGACATCTAGACCCGTACCCGCAAACACCCGTTCGCAAGTAATAGACACAATCTGGCTCATCTGGTCTCTCCGGGTACGATTCATTTCCTCCGCTTCCTCCCAACCCTAACCGTGACATCGAAGCTACAAAACACCCACATTTTTTTAAAAAACAATTCTCATATAAAATCAAGCATCAACAGGAAAGCTAACATTAACGTTACCTTCTATACCGGTTTCGGTTCCTGGATCCGACCGCGATCCTTCTTCGCCCGTGTGATCGTCCGGCTCCATAACCGCGCTCTCTCTCTCTTTCTCGCGGCAAAACAGAACACAGCAAATGTCGAGCTCGGATTAAATGTGAGTGTCAAGAAGGAAATTTTGTTTATTTTTTGGAGAAATGGACAAAAAAAAGTACAGATCGAAGTTTGGTTCTTCTGTCTTCACACCACTCTCACTCGGTTGATCTCTTAATTTTTTTTCCTTGTGTAAGAATCCGATTTTTATTTGTTGGTTTGGGTTTGGATTTAGGAAGGGAAGGGGGGTGGATGTGTGTTGATCGGTTCTTTAAGCGTGATCGCCTCTTTTGTGGGTGTTTTGCCGGTGGTGGTTAATATAACGCGCCAAAAATGCAATCAATCACTTCTCTTTACTATTACTTTATTCCTTTTGAATTATTATTTAATATACTTGAATTAGAGTTTAATATTTACGGAATAAAATTAGATAACAATTTAGTGTTTCAGAAGAAAATTAGATTACAGTTTAAAATTTAGAGTAATTTCATTTTTTATATTTAGAGTAATTTCAATATTTACATTTCTGTTAATAAAGGAAAGTGATAGTTTGGAAATTGTAATGGTTAGGAAAAAAAAAGTCAAATAAAATAGAACTCTGTCGGTTTCAAGTTGCAAATATAGCAACAAGACAATTCTATCAAAATCAAGTCATGCGTGAGAATAGGAAGAAAACATTAACCATGTCCATGTGTTATTTATTAAATGATGTTAACGTTTTTTGTTTCCTCAACCAACCATTCCATCTGCTGATCTATTTATCACTATTTATTCTTATCATCTTATGTATGGAGAATACTGATTTGTCACTCTTCATTACTACACTGTTTAAAGGTGTATATGAGTTAAGGAAAATATTTATTGAACGTGAATCTTTTTTTGCTTTTGAACTAAGGGATGATTTTCAACTTTGTTGGACAAATTACATCACTAAACTACACTCCTTTTAGTTTTTCTAAAGACAAAAAAAAAAAGGTAGAAGAAAATATACGACCGGCTTCAAAATATGATTAACATTTCCATTTGAAAAAGTAGAGTCTGATGGTCAGAACAACATCTGTCGAATTCGAAATATTATATTTCCTTACTGAAATGATAAATGCATATAAAAATAGATATGCCCGCATAGTGGTGAGCGAGTCGTAGGACAGCATTTGGGTAAGGGTGTAACTCCCACTTATGAGTTTGATTCTCTTTCCGTTAACAATATTTTGTTAGGAAGTATGTCAGTTAGGCTTTGACCCAATTAATTAATCTGGTAGCCAAAAAAGCAGGCGGTCTGTCTACCTCCTAACACTAGTCGAAAAACATTTCAAACTCGAGATAGGTATTGTGGTGGCCCAACTTGGATCTCATGGATTTCATGATCCGTTCGACCCGAGTCCGCTCAGAACTCATGATGTCCGTTGAATCGTTGAACCGCGAAAATCAGTCCACATTATAGCAGTCTGGTGTATTTTTACCGGAGTTGACCGGACAGCTGATAGAGTTTATCAAAAAAAAAAACCATCATTCTGAATAGTTTACAGTTTGTCTTCATAAGCTTAAATTTAATTGGCTAGAGGGAAAACAAAAAAAATACAAATGAAAACTATACAAAGCACACACACAGACACATATATAATTAAGCTTTAACGCCAAAAAGACAAAACAAACTGTTTTTGCTTGTAACTAAACTTGTTTTATTTGAAGTTTGAACCAAATAATATGTCACGTACTTATGAGGAAGTGTGAATTCTAGAGCAACCTAAACTCTCCTAAACCCAAACCAAGATCGTAGCCCATTTAGAGTGAGTCAACTTATTCCTCTAGCGCCTCTTTAAACCTTAAGCTCTCAACAGAACTAACCGTTAGACCTGTTACTTAACATGGCAAAGCTAAACTTCCTTGGTCCTAAAAACTAGTAAGAGATATTTCTACAACACTGGTTGTAAGTTGTAACACATATCTGAATTGTGGATGTTAGCTGGTGAAACATTCTGGTTTTCGGTAAATATATGGATTAAATGAGAGCACAAAAGAACACTACATTATGGCCCCAAAATTCGAAACGATTAAAGCTAAGTGTTGAAAACGTTTGTAACAGTGAAATTTCGATGTAAAGAGTCACAAAAAGATAGTAGCAATATTTAGACACTCAAAGCTCAAACTCATCGTCTCTAAGAGCCACAGCAGCAGCTTCTTCCTCATCATCATCAACAGCAAAGTACTCATTCTTCTCCTCAGGCCTAAACATATAAAACATAATCACATAGAACACCAAACTCACAATCTCCTCCGCCGCATAACTCACCCACTGGTACTTATAACCCGCAACCGTCTTAAGCGCAAACACAACAATCCTCGAAAAGTACAAATACCCAATGACAACAACATAGAACTGCCTAAACAGCGTCAGCTTCGACAAGTTTCTCGCCGCTTTCCCATCTGTTTTCGACGTCTCTCTCAGCGACCGAATCGACCATACGATAGGAAACACGATCGCACAACAGCAGACGATATCAACCAGCAAGAACACCTGGTTCCACGTGACCCAGTCTTTAATAAACGGTCCCGTCTCGCCGATCACGATCGACGCGATGTTGGCTAGCACCTGAAGTGGGATCACTATGATCAAGACATTCTTCTCCTTCAGCTGCAAGAAAGGTTTCAAGAACGACCATCCCGTCCCGATCAAGACGATCACGGTGAAGAGAAGCATGACGCGGATGAACTGGAAGAGGTAAAAGAGGATGTCCCAGCCGTGAGGTGTCCCCGTGACCTTCACGTAGTGTTTGTCCTCCGCCGCGCAGATTAGGTTCAGGGATTTGATTAGAAGCAGACCTGCCATGAGGCGATGGATCCTATGGACAACGCGTTTGTTCGTCCAGCAGGTGTAGCTCCAGTAGGTTAGGAAGGCGACGTAGGTGAGGAAGAAGAAGGAGTAGAGAGAAGGAAGCTGCGTGGATCCGGCGGGTAAGTAGTCTTTGGATCCGTTGGGTTCTCTGTTGTACATCTCGGTTCTAACTGCCATGGAGACTTTTGTCTCCGGGAGGCAGTTAGCGAAGAAGAGGGAGTACTCGTTAGGGGAAGTGACAGGGAACGTTTTGTTGAAGCGAGAGTTCGGAGGAGGGGAGAGATCAATGAAGGTTAATAGATGCGTGACGTGGCGGGAGTCGAGGACGCAGAACCTGAAGTTCTGCTGGAACTCGAGGAGGACCTGGGGGAGGGAGTATTCAGAGAGGAGGATGAATCCGAGGCGCCACGGGTCGGGGTTCGGATCCGAGGAGGAGGCGACGGAGTGGAGGATACGGATACGGTGACGTGGCCGTTGTCTGTGAATCCGAACTTCTCCAAGAGGATCTTCGGGCGAGCGTCGGAGGAGATAGCTACTGATTTGATCTCAGCCTTAGAAGGAGGAACTACAGTGACGAGGAGGACGGTGAGGGGCATTTTCGTCATTGTGAGGCAGACGTGTTGGAGACGGTTTGTATTTATTTAACCATAGCGGCTTGATTTTTCGGGTTTTATAGGCTTCGGTGTTTTGTTGGGTGTGAGTCAAGTCAACGCATTTACATTGCATTTTTTTGTGGAGAAAATACATAATACTCCTACATTTTACTTAGCACATTTACAGCTAATTCTCTCACTTTTGTAAATACTAATTATTTTTTATAAATTACATTTGCATTTTAGATCTTGATTTTATTCAAAATTGAATTACTTTAATCATCATCATGTCTTGATTTTTTCTTCTAAAATTTGATTTAGGTCATGTTTACTTTGTCAACTAAATGATAAACTTATCAAGTAATGCTAATCATGTTTAACTCAGTTACTTAATCAACGTCGTATCATCATGTCTTAATTTTTTTCTCTAAAACTTTGATTTAGGTCATGTTAACTTGTCAACTAAATGAAGAATTTGTAAAATAATGCTAATCATGTTTAACTCAGTTATTAATGATAACCAATAGATCTTTATCAGACAGTCTCAGATAAACAAACAAGGGACGATTGTTGAAATACTCTCAGGAAGGGAGCAAATTAGAAGAGTGCACATGATGGAACGTAACTGGCAAAAGTAATACCATTTGCTCCCGAAGAAGACGGAAATACCCTTAATCTACCGTACAAGAGTCAGTTGATGTATTGACATTAGGTGTCAGAGGGCTGAAAAAAATCATAGCTTAGCTGTAATATAGGTCTGCAGATGGAAGTTGTTAGCCACACGATTTTTCCTCATATTTATAACTATATTATTAAAAAAAACAGCAAAAGACCATGGAGGAAAAATCTAATGGAGATAATTAATAATATGGTATTAATGTGTTCAGTTTTTTTTTCCAGTATCAACTCTCTTATCGCATTCCATAGTCTCTGTTACGACTCTATAGCTGCAACCACTCATAATTCTTTTTCTAAAATATAATTTGTTGTAAAATCAGTTTTTTTTTCACAGAAAACTCACTATATATGTATGTTATTCTCTTATTTGTCAAAATACTCATTTGATTACCATGTGAAGTGATATTTTCTTTATAATTCAGTCTAGTGGAGAATCTAATATATAATTATCATGTAACATATAAGTTAATAACTAAAATTTAAGTTAACGAGTAAAACAACACATGTAGCATGTAACAATCGTTACTGTAGGTTGTTACTAATTGATGTATCATTTAAAATATGTATTAGCTGTTAACATATGTATTAGCTGAAACAGATAACAATTGATGTATCATGTAACAAATAAATTAACTACTAAAATTTAAGTTAACGAGTAAAGCAATACATGTAGTACGTAACAATTGGTTATTGTAAGTTGTTACTAATTGATGTATCCTTTAAAATATGTATTAGCTGTTAACATATGTATTAGCTGAAACAAATAATAATTGATGTATCATGTAGTAAATAAGTTGGTTACTAAAATTTAAGTTAAAGAGTAAAACAATACATGTAGCATGTAATAATATATAGTTGGTTGTTAATAATTGATGTATCATTTAAAATATGTGTTAGCTGTTCACATAGTTATTAGCTGAAACTTCACATACAACGATCAAAGTTGTTAGATACATCGTTGTTAGATGTATCATGAACTATTTTAAAAATAATAGATCAAAGTTTTAAGAAAAGCGATCAAACCCAAAAAATAAATTAATGGAAACAATAAAACCTAAGATATGTAATTTTGCACTTCTTGACGGTGTTTAAGCTCTTCACCAGGGTGAAGTGACCCAAAGCAGCAGAGAAAGAGAGATTTTCTTCGAACTTAATCGAGAAAATCGAATTCCTCAGAAAAGCAAGCTCGTCTAGTTCAAAATGTTTAAATAATAGATTCAGTTTTTTTAATTTTGTAGTAGAAGTTGACCTTTTGGGTGGAAAGTTTTTCATCTCCGCTGAAGATTAATGTCTCCCATGACTGAAAAAGATAATAATTTTGAAACTGTGGCTTCAGAATTTGGGGGAGAATTCTTCAGAATTTTGAAACATGCATTTTGTTTTTAAAATTTTGAAAAGAAATGCAAAAAAGAGAAAGCAAACTGTCGCATCACTTACTCTCAGCTGCTTGTCTTGGGAAGAGAAATAGAGACAACGTCTGAACCTCTGAGGACTAGCACACTTAGGAACAGCACAAGAGAAGTAGGGCTAAAAAGGTCTTAAAAATAGTTATGTCTTATCAGGTATAAGTGACTAATTATGGTCACGATTAAGGCTATAGACGCCAATTATCTCAACAAACAATGTATTCCACAAGCCATCCAAACTACACGTTGTTTATCTCAAATGACATAACATATCCTACAAAACCTGGCGTTTTTTGGGTCCAAAAACAACCTACACTGCAACACGTAGAGAAACAAATGATAATACACCAAACAAACAAACACTATACAAGCAAATGGTGTGTGGTGGAAACAAACTAAAACCATCTTAAACACAAACAATCAACACTCTCGCTCTTCTCTCTCCTTATTACCATTTAACAAAATAACAACAATGACATAACAAGAACAAGGACTTGCTTCACATAAAGCTCGGAACTACACTGACAATATACACCTCGATAATTTATCTCTCCAAAGCTATCCAGCTTCAGGCTTTAGGTCATGGAACTCACTCTTGTCAGTGTCTGTGCTGTTCCTAGGAGGATCTGAATCTCTTGTGTTCTGACTCCTTCGTTTTCTCCTATCCTGAAAATTCTCAAAATTTGTAGAGCTTTCATCAACCAAACTTAACAAAGAAACTATAAAAGCAGTTTTCAAAGATGTTCATACATACCTCTCTAGGAATTGGGTACTCCTCGGATTCAAGCATACGTGCAACTTGGCTCATCCTTGGCCGTTTCTCGGACATGGGATCAACACATCTCAAAGCAGTCAAGAGTGTTCTTTTTAAGGCACTTGTAGATGGTTTTGTGTTGAGGTTTGGGTCAACCACTTCTTCTGATCTTCTTTGTTGAACCATCATCTTCAGCCATTCCACCAAATGAACCTACATAATGAGAAAAAATAAACTTAGGAAACAGAGTTACGTGTGTTTGAAGATTTCTTAAGGGACTTTATACCTCAGGTGGTGGGCGAGCATAGTCTACTGGATATCTACCAGTTATAGCTTCCAATAGTACAACCCCAAAGCTGTAGACATCACTCTTCTCATTCAGAAGACCAGAGTTCGCATACTCTGGAGCTACATAACTGAAAGCAAGCAAACAAGTTATGTCACAAGAACAACAATTGCACACAATAGTGTACACAGAGAGAGAGAGAGAGGCCACAACTTACCCAAATGTACCCATTACTCTAGTAGTTATAAAGCTTTTATCAGCGCCAAGCAGCTTCGCAAGTCCAAAGTCAGAGATTTTAGAATTGAATTTGTCATCAATCAGAATGTTGCTAGACTTTATATCTCTATGCACCACTTTTGGCTCAATTGCCTCATGAAGGTAAGCAAGCCTGCATCACACCACCACCAAAATCACCTCAGATGAAGAAGATAAAACAATAAAACAATAAAAAAGTAAATATGTCACAAGACTTACGCTTTGGCTGTCCCTATAAGAATCTTCATCCGTGCCTCCCACGTTAGATACTCATGGTTTTGGTTGTCTCCACGTAGCCATTGCTCCAAGTTCCCATTGTTAACATACTCATACACCAGCATCCTAGTTAAGTGTTTAGCACATCCAATGTTCAGTTAACTTCAGAAGTAATCAATCATTTTAAGTAGAACATACACATACCTTTGTGTTCCTTCCATGCAATATCCAAGAAGACGGACCAAGTTCTTGTGACGAACATGACCTATAGCTTCGACCTCTACTCTGAAGTCTTTGTCAGCTTGTCCTCTAAAAAGAACAAAACATCACCATTACAAAAAACAATTCAGGAAACAAAATTTTGATGCTTCTTGATTCACTTACAGATTGTTGAGCAACTTTTTAACCGCAACAGGAGAACCATTCACAAGGTTACCACGGTACACAACTCCATACCCACCATCACCGACTATATTGTCCCTCGAGAACATGTTTGTAGCCATCTGAAGTTCTCTGAGAGTGAACCAATGACCCCATCCGAGGTGAGAAAACTCTGGAAGACCAGACAAAGGAGAAGGAGCTGTCAGATGATTAGCTGAAGATACGCTCGAACCATCTTTCTTCTCCAAGTGATTAAACGAGCCTGATCTGCTGCTACTATCACCATTCTCTGACTCTCCTACTACTACTGCTAACCCTTTTTCAGTTTCTTTATCACCAAACTTCTCGCTGATAGAGGGATATCCATTCCCGTCGCCATTGGTTGATGAAACCTCGTCGACTCTAATCTCTTTAATCTCTTCTGGGACACTAGGAGGTATGTGGAGGCTAAGAGGGATTTGGCTAGAAGATGGGTTAGACTTTTTTCTTCTGAAGGTAAGCCATATAGATACAGCTAAAACTACAAGGAAAATAGCTGAGAGGACAATCACTATGATCTCCCAGAGCTCTAAACCATTGTACTTCCGAGATAATGCGTTGTTTAAACCAGTCCCCATCTTCCTACCTCTGCTTTATCCACCTGAAAAGGGCGAGGAGAACCAAAGAACACTCGAATCTTTTATTGCTGCTGATTAAACAAAGGAGAGGCAATCAGAGTAACCAAAGCCGAGAGAAACTCAAAAGCTTATACCAAAAGATGGAACCATATCTGATTATAGAGTTCAAATTGCGAAGGAACAAGCGAAAAGACAAGAACTTGAACAGAGACTAAAGGCAAAATCAGATTCATACAAACAAGCATTGTGTCTAAGTCCCAGAGTTTAAGTTCTCAGACCAAACGCCAGCTAAACATGTGAACAAAAAATAAAACTCCGCAGCAGCTAATCTATAGGAAAAAAAATAGCTACCGACAATAGAAACTTATCCGAAAGTCAGAAACCTGTTGCATTGTCTGGTAAACACGGCTTAGCAAATCAAAGAACTTACAATTGAAAAACTAGGGTTCTGAAATGAGAGAGAAATCAAACCTGATGGGCGAAAATTTTGGGGGTTTTCAGAGGAACATGGAAGGAAAAAAGTCAGATCTTAAGCAGCATTGACTAGAAAGTTCTCTGCTTTGGATCTTTGTAGGAAGGGAGGGATCTCTCTTAACCTACAGACAAGAGCCAAGATGAAAAAAGAAGAAGACCAGAAATGTTAGTGGGAAAGATTGAAGCTTTACCTTGTTAGCTGTGTTCCAGAACAATACAAAAAAAAAGATAAGCAGTAAGTAATAAAGGTGACTTTTTTTTTCTTCTTTTTATTAGTTTGCCCAACAAAAGTGACGACCGACGAAAACGAAACAAAGGTGGAGACTTTTTGGATTTGTGACGGACAAGGACTTACTCAAAAGTAAAAAAGTTTTTTTTTCGCTACAGACTGTAAACTGGTACGGAATGTCAAACTAAATCTAATTTACTCTGTTGACAAAAACAATCTTTCTCTTTTGTTTTGTCTTAATCTTTCTCTTCTGTTTTGTCTTAAATTGTTGAACGAGGATGTCTTTTTGGGTCTGTCTGTTTCTAAATAAATTTGAAATTAATGCCATTTATATGTAAATAAATTTGAAATTAATGCCATTTATATTCTTATCTACCGATGTAAAAAAAACGTTTTGAAATTAATGTTGTTTACATACTTTCCTACCAATGTAGAAAAACGGCTGATGTTTTGTTTTCCCTCCAAACTGTGATTATGCAAGTAGTTATGAAATTACTGTCATTCATATTTATTTACCAAATTAGTAATTTTTTTTTTGAAAAAACCAAATTAGTAATTAATTATTTTATAGTTTAGACATACTATTGATTCTCTTGCTTAGTCAAATGTTTGTATAATAAAATTTTGAGATGGCTAAAAAGAAGCAAAATGTAACATGTCATATGTATAAATATAATACTATACATTTGACTAAGAAATTATATAAATTCTATAAAAATGAATATAAATTTTAATATTTCTATTTTACTCAAATTCAGTCTCTTTTACTTCCGTCCAAAAAAATTAGTCTGAAGTATATGTAACTAAACTCAAAATCCAACCGAATACAAATCTTAAAATAATATCCAAACGGATTTTGTATTACGATTATCTGGATATAAAATAGTATCTGAGTTTAACGTGAACTCGAACATATATCTTTAAAAAAAAAACTAAAATGTTTCATAAGAAGGGAACCAATCATAAAATCCCAAGTGATCAAAGTTGTCAATGTTTTCAATAATAAGCGTCCATAGAGGATGAATCAGTGCTGTTAATCCCGTTCAGGTTCTAGAAACCTTATGGTGGACTTCATCGTAGGATATAAAAACTTTACCGGTTTCTAAAACGACGGCGGCGAAAGGAATAAATCAGAAGTCTCAGACACAGACAGAACAGCAAAGGAGGAAACAGAACATAACAACGAAGAAGTTTCAAATTATCTACTTTTCAAACGTATACTTTCCTTAAATTAAGATCTTGGTTCATCCAAGTTAGATCCGAATGATCACTATGATGAGAGACAAGGCGAGTCTCTGTGTTCTCCTCTTCTCAATCTTACTCCTTTCCAAGGGTTCGTTTGGATCTGAATCAAGAAGTAAGGAAGCGTACGTGACACTCTTATACGGCGACGAGTTCTTATTAGGAGTTAGAGTATTAGGCAAATCGATTCGTGACACTGGATCCAACAAAGACATGGTTGCTTTGGTCTCTGATGGCGTCTCGGATTACTCCAAGAAGCTACTCAAGGTTTGTGAATCTTTTCTTAATTGAAATTACAACGAGTTTGAGCTTAAAAGTCTTGTCCTTTACTTAAAGATGTTTGCTTTTTGTTGAATTTTTGGATACTACTACAGGCTGATGGATGGAAAGTAGAGAAGATCAGTTTACTAGCGAACCCGAACCAAGTTCATCCGACAAGGTTCTGGGGTGTTTACACAAAGCTCAAGATCTTTAACATGACAGATTACAAGAAAGGTAAACTCTTTAGTCTTTCTTTATTTGGATTCTTGTTTTGAGAAACTTTAAATCTTAAAGCTTTTTTTTTGTGTGTGTAGTTGTGTATCTTGATGCTGATACTATTGTGGTAAAGAACATTGATGATCTGTTCAAGTGCTCCAAGTTCTGCGCGAACTTGAAGCATTCCGAGAGGTTGAACTCTGGTGTCATGGTTGTTGAACCGTCCCAATCTCTTTTCGATGACATGATGAGGAAAGTGAAGACTTTGTCTTCTTATACCGGAGGAGACCAGGGGTTTTTGAATTCATACTATCCAGATTTTCAAAATGCTCGTGTTTTTGATCCTAGTTTAACCCCTGAAGCGTTGAAAGCTAGACCGGTTCCTGATATGGAGAGGCTTTCGACGTTGTATAATGCTGATGTTGGTCTTTATATGCTTGCTAATAAGGTATGTTTGTTTTTCTCGGTTAGGAAACAAGATTGTGCACTTAGCCTTTGGTGTCTGTTTAGTTCTGTCTCCATTTGTTTCTGTTAAAGTTCTATGGCTTAGTATGGAACTTGATGTATTTTTCTGCAGTGGATGGTTGATGACAGTAAACTTCATGTTATTCACTACACTCTAGGCCCTCTAAAGCCGTGGGACTGGTGGACAGCGTGGCTTGTGAAGCCTGTTGATGCCTGGCATGTATGTCTTCTTCTTCGTCTCTTTGGTTTTTGAGGTCTCTTTGTACTAACTGTGCATTAAGTCTTGTTGCATCGTTAACATTTTCAGAACATTAGGGCGAATCTCGAGGAAACTCTTCCTGGAACTGGAGGTGGCAAGAACCAAAATGATGAACTCTTCGTCAAGTTCCTCTTCTTGTTACCTCTTTGTGCGCTTTTGTTCTGCATTTACCGATCCATTCAGGTTAAGACTTCATTGTTGTTGTTGCCTTCACCTCTGCTACATTCACCCTTTTTGGATTACAAATTCATTTTTATACCCTTTTTGGATTACAAATTCATTTTTATCTCTTTTTTTCCTCTTTCAGGGGCGTGAGGGTTCATTGTGGAATCAGATTAGATATCTTTACTACAAAATTAGATCTAATGGAACACTTGGTTATAGCGGTGTCTCTACAGTTTCGACAATGAATCCTAGCTATCAAGTGAGTTTCATCATCAAATCGTTGTTTTTAACACTTTAAAAATGTTGTATCTCACTTGAACATATTGTATTGCTTTCTGTGTATCAGCTCCAGTCAAAGGTTCCTCAACACTTAGGCGCGGTTTCAGTTATAGTCTGTTTCACCGCTCTTCTGATCTCCGTTGGAGTCTCCTTTATGATCGTGCCGAGGCAAATCATGCCGTGGACTGGCTTGATCTTGGTATACGAATGGACTTTTACAATCTTCTTCCTTTTGTTTGGTTGCTTCTTGCTTCTGGTGCATCAACACGGAAAGAAAATGGGAGTTCATGCAGAATCATCGTCCTTGGATGGTTCCGGAAAAGGTATGGCAATGAGAAGAACATGAAAAAACCTAGACAATCTTCGTACTCTACAAAATTGAGTGATTTCCACCGTTTTTGTTTCTTGGTCTCAACAGGTCATCAGCGAGGAGGTGTGTCTTGTGACGTTACTACATTGTATTATGGACTAGGGATGGTGTTTCTGGCTATTGCTGCAGTTTCTTTGCCTTATGTATTAGGGATCACCGCTTTGTTTCTGAGGTAATCTTCTTAATAAACTTGCTGAGAATGGTTCTTGTTACTGTTCAACCCACATTTTGACTTGTTTCATCCCTTATTTATTACATATTGAGCAGGTTGGGTCTTATGGTGGGTGTAGCCATAGTTTTAGCTGCCTACATGACTTATGCTTCAGAGCACCTCGCAATCAGATGGTTCTTGAACGGTTTAGAAGACCGTCGTGAAACATCGAGATCAAAGTCCATATGTTTCATGTGCTGACACCACAGAAAACAGTAACCTGAGAAAAATGTGTCACCATTGTAACTTGCAGACACAAACAGAGCATATGATCTGAGTATATTTTTTTATAGTTTGCGTCTCAAGATTGTTATATAGTTCTGTTCTTTGTTTATCATCATTGTCTCACTGTCTCTTCTTTTGTTAACATTTGTACAGATAGTTATCAATACTGAAGAGCCCATTTGTGTTTAAACATTTTCACAGAAGGATTTAGGGATAGTTAAAGCCTTTTATTGATATTACATAACTACTCTTACAAACCACACATCACTTTGCAGAATCTAGAACATACACTATTAGTATCAGCTCGACGTTGAAGCTATCATAAGGCACAAACTCTGACCCTTTTCCCCAATAACGGCACCGTCCACTAGAAGAAGTGTGAAAAGCTATGCAAGAACAGTTTCTCCAGCAGCTTCCATGACAGTCACTTATGCCAGAGCTCAAACCATCACCAGAATAAGCATTACCCATCATGTATCCTCTTCTCGGTTCGAAATACTCCGACCCTTTCCTACACACAGTTGGCTTCTCTGCGATGCAGATAGCTGAACTGCTCTTCAAATCCTTCTTGCACGGTCCACCGCTTTCAGAAAATACGCTGGAGCATGTGTTGCTCGTGAGGCTGTTTGTAACAGTGATTTGGCCTAGAGTATCCAGGAACCAGCTGGAAAGAACCGAACCTTTAGTTTTCTTGATTGAGTAACTGAAGTACTTCATATACTTGTCTGAATGGAACTTGAATTGATAATCAATGTAGCTTCGGGATAGCTGTAAGGTTAGTTGAGAGCTTCCGTTGTTTGTCAATATTCCGCTTGACCAGTAGATTTCACCGTGGCGCCAGACGAGTAGTTGGTTAGCTCCTGAAGGGTCTAGACCTAACCTGAATGCTCCTGGGGTTGGGACTTGGTTACTTGTCCAGGAAGCAACTGAAATTTCTTTCTTGGTTTTTAGGTTAAACCCAATCTTCATCCCGGGAAGTAATATATTGGTTGGATGGTCAAAGCTTTGCCACAGAACCTGACCTCCTCCTCCTCGTCCTGCACCTCGGATCACCAAGTTCCCGGAGTCGAGTAAAGTGGCAGAGACATTGCCAGCCAAGGAAAGATGTGTGCTCACCATGATTGGAGAAGCATTTGCCCTTGTGATCTTGAGAGCACCATTGGTATCAATGGATAGAGAACCTGATGAATCAGAAACTGGTTCGGTTGGGTTACCCACCCAAACTGGTTTTATTATTTGACTACTTTGAGACCAGATGCCAATATACCTACGACCAGGTGAACCAGGTAAGAAGGTAGATGATTCTGTAAGTGTAAAGAACCCGAGAGTGAAGACTTCACCGGCAGAGATCAGCTTCTCCCAGTCTCTGAGCTGCTGTCCCGGTTTCAATGTATCGGTTTTGAGTGGTGAGATGGAGGAAACCGAACCGAGAAAGATCGGTATGAGAATGAGAGGAACAAGAATGAGTGAAGGAGCCATTGTTTGTCTCCTTTAGGCTCTCGCTTATGTGAGAGATATATATATATAGCAACTTTTGTCCCTTTTTAGACTCCCATATCTTTCTATGACTTACTATTACAGTCTTTGGTATCTTCTTGTAATATAATAAAGTCCCACATGCTTAAAGAGCACTACGGAGGCTGCCTAAAAAACTTCTTTCAAAGTGTTTTATTGAAGTCTTTTTCGGTGGCAGAAGTTTCAAACTCAGACCATTGCTGGGGTCAAAGTTGTGGTCGTCGTATCTTTTTCGGACAACAGTTTGGTTAGTTAAATGTAATTGGTCCTGCTATAGTTTGCAATGATAACCATGTTGAGTTTTCGATCATATTTTATAATATAATTTTAGCTACAATCACACCATTGAGCAAATAGGCTATCAAATGGAGAACCTTTTAAATTAAAAAAGAAGTATATTCAAGACCAACTTGTATTTACTTTTGTGGGTTGATATGAAAATTAGCCATCGAGACATACTTAATTACTTTGTGTGGTAAGTGGAAACTCGACGTGGGGTCTTTCTCTCTATGCAAGTAGCTGATGAGTGATGATGGGCATGGCACTTAATCACTGAATAAGCATCAACGATTTGATGGCTAATCTTCCAAGTCTTCGGATTAATTTCCAACGTGTCTTAAATCTCCCACGCATACATAGATTAATTTTCAATTACCACTACATATACTTGAAATAATTACAGACTCGACCCTTTTGCAGCTCTTCAACCCAAACTATGTAGATCTTTCTCAATAGCACTGATTAAAGATTTATCAGCCACACATTTGCCCCCACCCCTTTTATGCGTAAATTTCACTTTCAATTCAATCAAAAACTTGCATAATTTATGCATAGTATCTAGAGATGTCAATCATGGACCTGGATTGATTTTGGTTTGAGTTAGATCATAGTGTATGCACGTAAGTTTTATAAGGTCTCTTTTCTTTTATATGTCGATCAATATCTTGTTTTGATAAAATATTTTGAGGGAAATATATAATTTGGAAATACTAATCAATCAATGTGGTCCCAAACCCTAATATACATACACACACACATATATATAAATAAATGAAGCACATATATGTTTCTGGATTTTAAGGTACTTGTTTCCATACGAGTTTATCAGTTCCAAGAAGTAGGGGAGCAGAAGAAAACAAGTGTCGCATCTTCGACTATGTAAGGCCATACCCATCAGCGATCCGCACACCGGGGGTTCATAGGTGAATTTTTTATTATTTTGTTNCAATCACGGGCCACCACGTGTCGTGGGGCCCGCGCTACAGGCAAGACTCGAGTTCATCCGGACGAACTCCAACAACTCGGGTTCATCACTTTAGCTTTATTATATTGTTTTTTTTTGTGAAAAAACGTGTGAACCCCATTGAAGATACTTCAATGTGTATGCTCTAAGAGTGACACCCATCCCCACACTTACCACGTCTTAGGCTCTAACTATCTTACACTTGTTCTTTGCCCCCGTTAGCTTCACACTTCTTCCTCATACATTTTAAGAAGCCGATGGCTAGCTGATTTGTAGTAAATATACAAGGACTTTTATTTAATAGGAAAATGATGAATAGTAACCTTTTTTTTCCAAAAAAATAAAAAAAAAAGAAATATGAGTAGAGTATTTAAATGAGTAGTGGTAGAAATATAGGTACTTCGAGCTGAAGCACCTGATGAATGGTTGAGCCATGTGTTAGAGTCGCTTGCCAGACCATCCTTCGTCTTGACACGTGAGACACTAGTATGACATATTCCATTTTCGCATTTACCTAGACTTTATAGTATATATTTTGTCCCTGCTTTTTGTTATTTTATCTAAACTGTTATACCTATCCAGAAACAAAACCCGTGAAACTTACAACATAAGAAAACCATAAAACGAAAATCACACAGTCGTGAGCCGTACGGAAATATAGAAGTCAGAAGGATAGATATGAATGTCGCTTAGTTAAAGAAGTAATAAATCCTAAAAGTTCTAAACCAAAAAAAAAACTGTCTTATTAGTCAGTAGAAACGGTAATTATTAATGGTTTGCTTATTTTTCTTTCTTGTTAACATCAGACCAAACTTGTTCAGGACTTCTAGATTAACTTGTAATAAAAAAGTAAAAAATAACCAAAAGGTATATCAGATAAAGCATAAACAGTTTATTTAACTAGAATACATATAAGAATGTAAGACAGTAGTAGCAGTTCAGTGACTCTTGAGAGAACTAAATCCAATACGAAATCTTGGTTCGAACTCCGCTGGCCACATATATATTAACTATTGTTTTCGGTTTATTTGAATATTATAAAAAATGTCTAGAATGTACTTCAATCCAATGATTAGGTATGTGTTTCTAAGAGATCCGAATTTAATCATTTACTATTCAAAGAAAAGAGGAATGTATATCCCTATTACTCCATACTCGTTACTCACTGTAAATAGCTGTTAATTTATGCATTCAAACTGAACTTGAATAAATTATGAGAAATGTTGGAAGCGAGAACGTCATTTAGGTAAATTATACTATATAATATAGATATAGTTTGTTGGCCTGGTGAATTATACATTTATACTACATTGAATAATCGAAATTTAAATGTCTGCATTGAAAAAGTCTAAAATTCATCTGTTGAAAAGATCTTAAAATCGTTGACAAAAAAAAAAAGAAAAGGTCTTAAAATCACGTTTTAAGCATATATAAAAGGCTTTAGAGAGAAAACTTGTCTCATCATCAAAACAGTGGTCGGGGGTCGCTTTCGTGCAACACAGAGCCATTTGAATAAACAAAACGAGATTCCTCACTACCTCAGTATACATAAATACACGTCGATATACATACAGACGCCACGTAAGAATACGTATACTCTTGACGCGTCCATGAGTATGTACAAACGTACGCTTCAGGTTTCACTTCAGTATTTATACTCGTTACAAATTTTGTTAGTCTATCGAAACTAATAATATCAAACTCTCAAAGAACACAACATGGAAGAAGAGCAACCTCCGGGCAAGAAACGAAACATGGGAAGATCTAGAAAAGGTTGCATGAAAGGTAAAGGCGGTCCAGAGAACGCCACATGCACTTTCCGTGGAGTTAGGCAACGGACTTGGGGTAAATGGGTCGCTGAGATCCGTGAGCCTAACCGTGGCACCCGCCTCTGGCTCGGCACTTTCAATACCTCGGTCCAAGCCGCCATGGCCTACGATGAAGCCGCTAAGAAACTGTATGGACCCGAAGCTAAACTCAACTTGTTGCACCCGCAACAAAAACAACAACACGTAAATAGGAACTTGTCCTTTTCTGACCACGGGTCAGGTTCTTGGTCTTATAAGCTCGATACGACTCGCGGGATGGACCTTGGTCTCGGCCCGTCAAATGGTTCACGCGGTTCGTGGTCGGGGTGTTTTAGCATTCCACAAGAAGATGATCATCAGAATTCTAATCCTTGCTTATCATCAAGTGCGTCGAATGTTTCGTGGTTGTTACCTAAACGAAGTAGTAGTTCACAAGATCAAGAAAGCGTTAATGATGCGAGTGGCTTGACGTTTTCGAATAAGATGCAACCCAGGAACTTGATGATGACTCCGGATCATGGATCATCAAAAGGAGTTTGGTCTAGGTTTCTTGTGGGGCAAGGAAAGAAAACGGAATATGACGTGTCATCATTGTGTGGCTCGTCGGACAATAAGGAGAGTATATTGGTTCCTAGTGGCGGCGGAAAAGCGATGCATAGGCCAGAGGTGGAGGAGGGAACGGGGTATTTGGAGATGGACAATCTTTTGGAGATCGATGATTTGGGTTTGTTGGTTGGCAAAGATGGAGATTTCAAGAATTGGTGTTGTGATGAGTTTCAACATCCATGGAACTGGTTCTGAGAGAGGTTTTTACTTAGTTTGTCATTGTTATTATTTGTTAAATATTTCATAAGATTGATATTTAGGATTTATTAATTTGTTATATACATCAATCGTCGTGTGTAAGACTATTCTTGCATGTACTCGTATGTGTATGTTTGAGTATGTTTGAAATTATATAAAAGGATATATATGTGAAAAGAACTCGTCTCATTGTTTCCTTCACAGAACAGATCCTCAAAAAAGAAACACAGGTAGATTGATACCGCAAATCCTCAAGACTCCTCCATATTTTTGGGCTCACAAGCTTACAGTAAGATTGATCAAAAACTTCATGACATGATTAATCATCATCGTCAGCATTGGATAAAACATCAGCTGTGAGATCTTCCCTAGCATGTTCACAACCGGTTTCTTCTACCAACGTCCAAAGGCATCTTCAGAGGTTGCTCTGGTTCACTGTCAATATCTTAATCCTCTGCCTCACTCTCTTAAAAAACCTTCTGCCTCATGCAGTCATGACTGCATATATGAAACTATCAAATCATTTATTTTAAAACGTTAAT
Organism: Erucastrum elatum; assembly: GCA_900406325.1. NCBI lineage: Eukaryota > Viridiplantae > Streptophyta > Magnoliopsida > Brassicales > Brassicaceae > Erucastrum > Erucastrum elatum. The sequence continues at coordinate 33,884 of OVBX01000172.1, read as the reverse complement.
ATTATTTTGGATAAAAAAGCTTTACTTTTTTTTTCGAAAAAGTCTTATAAAGCTTTACCATTACTGCTCTGTTACTAGTATTGAACCCTAATTTTAAACCCATAGTCCTAACCAATTATAAAATTAATCCGATTTTAATTTTCTAGTAAAAAATCTTTAACTATGTTTTCAAAATAGATATTTTTTTAAATACCAATTGTCATCGACATAGCAAGCAAAAGAGTGGTAAAAGTAACAAGGACAGAGCATAAAAGCCATAATTGAAGGAACATAGATAGAAACAGCAAATCGCTTGGATCCAAAGTTTAAAAGAAGAGATACAACACAACATAAAACAAACTTAAAGTCTTTCAAAGCACAACTACCCCTTCATCAGCTTGTAATCTTCCACTTAGTTACACACTACTTGGAAACTTTCTTTCTTCTCCTTCGGTCTATAGGGTTGCCTCCACCAAATAAACTTGGCAAAAGCCACACAGACTTCACATAACGAACTGCATAAGGATCTACTAAGACTAGCTTGCAATTTCTTGAAGTCAAAGCCTGATCAAGAGCATCATGCATGTTGTGTGGGAATCTTTCCGTGATCAACACTACGGTTGATCTTGATGTTTGGGGTTTGTCCAGCGCCCATAAAAAAATGTCCTTGAACATTTTCTTAATCCTCTCATCTTTATCACCACGTGTGGGTACCAAGGTGACGGGAAAGACATCATATAATAAGTGATCATAGAAGGCGAGGTTCTTCTTCTCGCCATAAGCCATGATCGATGTGAACTCAGTAGAAGAAAGAGTTGTCATGAAAGAATGAACAAAAGAACCAGGATGTAGACCACCAGGTATTGGGCAGTCCTCTACGTTCCAAAAGACTCCTGTATGATAATTTTCGTGGCGTCGTCTCTTTGTCTTCCAACCAGAGGAGATATCATTCTGAATCATATTGAGTTTGTCTCGTGAGTAGATTCGGTTGATAGGTCTCCCTCCAGCAAGTAGTGTATCCAAATGCCATTCCAAGCTTGGACGAGGGAGCAGCATCCGTGGTGTTGCTTTTTCAGCATGGGCGATGAAAATACTGTAGCCTCTTGATTCCAAATCATGAAGAAGACTCGTGAGCCCTGTTTCTCGTGAGATGGTTTTGGAGATGACCATCAGATTCGACGGTGCAGGATTGTGCACTGCCCATGCAAGGATGTCCGCAAGCATTGTATCAAGCTCAGATCTGTAACGGCATCTCTTGACACTCTCTCTTGTAAAGAGATATTGGATCCAGCTTGCTCAAAATGGTGGGAGCGTACGCGTGTTCTCCCTTCCCAATAAACCTTGATTGATACCACTTCACAGCGATGTCGGACCTCATTAGCAATAGCTGATTTGATATTATCAATAAGACGAGTAATATCACTGGGGTAATTTTTGCCTGCGGCAAAGTTCCAAAAGATTCCTGTTTTATTATTAGTAGTATCACGCAAGCCTGCTTCTCTTTTAGCATCACCACCTTCGGTGTTTAGGTTCCTTGTTGTGATTTCTTTAAGTTTTGGATAAAGCCATACAGAGCGTAGGTATTCCATCTCATCAGACACGGCTAGAAGAACATTGTAGTCTATCGGAACCAACCTCTGAAGAACTTTGGCAAACTGTCTGTTTGCGGAGATATCTGAGATCACCATCAGACTGGGTACTGTTGTAGGATAGTGTGGGGGGTTCAACAGCGCCCAAAATAGTATGTCCTTCAACATTTGCTTGAATCTCGCAGTTGGATTATTCCCTGCTCGTATCATATAGTGATACCGGGGAAACTAGAGAAAGGTACGTCATCATTGTCACAATAAGCCCAGATACACACTTGTTGACCGTGGTGACCTTGATTCGCAAGAGCTGATTTGATGTTACGATAGATCATATCAGGATCAGGAGGTAACCTTCCAACGGAGGTATCCAAGTTCCAGAAGACACCTATGTTACGCTCGTGTGTCAACTTCATCCGTTTGTTGGGGACACTTGCGACTTGGTAGTCATCAAACATGGGAAGATATACCGAACCGTCTTCTTTTTCTTCGAGAGATGAAACGATAATATTGAAATTCAGTGATTTCAAATTTTGGAGAACGCCGAGTAGTTCTGTTTCTTCTTCGATGTTTTTTGAGATTACCAACAAGTTTGATGCTGGATAGTGGATTAACCATTTAAGAACATCAACCAACATATTATCAACTCCAGCTTTGCACACTACAAGTACAAATATATATACAAGATTAGATTAGATTAGGAACATATACACTGAACCAGGTAACACAAAGAGTATAGTAATTTTCACCTCTCTTTTGTAAGCAGATGCGGGATGAGAAATAGGAATAGACCAACTCATCATTATAATATTCTTTACAGTAAGCCCTGACTTTAGCTACTTCACCATAAAGTCTATGCTTTTGTAGAGTTGATTTGATGTTCCCAAAAACAATAGCAAGATTAACTTTGTGAGAGATGGGACAGTCCTCCATGTTCCAGAAGACGGCCGTGCTAGCGCCTTTGGTTTTGTTCATCATCATTCGAGAGAAGAAGAACAAGAAGATGTTAGGGTTACGAATGAATATGGAGAGAGGTAGGTGGTGCCAATAGATATTTTATATTTTTTTTCAAATAAGTTAAAGGAAATGATTATTAGGAAGTCGAAATTCCAAAAATACCCTCGAAAGCTTTCTGGAAGAACTGTAATCAAACCTTCCAAGCGAAGAAGAAGTATTAAGGTGAGTTTCGAGCACTCATATAGAGAGTGAAAGTCATATCCACAGACAGATTGAGAATTGGGGAGAGAATCTAAAAAGGTCTCTCGACTCGATCAAAGGAACGGATGACGATTATGAAGATGGAAGAGACGGCGGTTGTTTGGACGATGCTCCAGTCGGATCTCCGCCCGATCCAAGACGTTCTCTCCGATTTCAACTCCAAGCTCCCTCGCTCTCGTTACCTCCCCGTCTGCTCCTCTCTTTCCATGCTCTTACAGGCATGTGCTCTCTCACACACTTACCTCCTCCGGTTTACTGATTTTGTTGTTACAGTAGTGAGCTCTGGTGGGCTGATTAGTCGTGCGAAGGATTTGATTTTGAATCTAGGGTTTCACTTTGAATATAGAGTGTTGGAATTTTCGATTACACTGTAATTTTCGATTCTTAGATTGGGACTAACCGAAATTGGGATTTGGTTAAACTTTTTTTTTTGCAGGATCCGATGATGCTGAGGAGTACTGATCGTCTAATTGCATTTGCTATCATGCACCAGTGTTATTCCTCCGTTAAACCATCTTTGAACCCGTTTGTATCTGAAATGATTAATGTGAGCTGCCTTTTCCATTGTGCGTCTAATATTTTGTTATAAATGCAATTTTGTTTGCCTGCTCAGTTCATGTTTTGGGACTTTTATATATATTTGATTTCTATGCCTTTTGTAGGCTGCTTGTAATGAGCAAGCGGAGAAGTATGAGAGAGCTTTCCTTCTCCACCTGTTTCAGTGGAATAGCTTCAACAACGCTAAAGAGGTATATTATATACCTGTTTCTTTTAGCTCTTTGCCTGTTTTTTCTTTCATTTAAACTCAAAATGTGTGCTCTTGTCTTTTTTTTTTTGTTAAGCATGCTCAATGAATTCGTGTTTTAAAACCGTCCTGTAACAATGTCCATGTTTTTTAAATGTTTTATTGAGAATCTTTCTAAACACTGATTCTATAAGTACTGATTAATTCGAACAATTGATTTCTTAAAGCTGTTATGAAATCACATTTCTCATACTCTCTCAAAGCTCTGATATGTGTTTTCTTATTATTCTCCGTGACCTGTGGATTCTGATTAAGTATTCGTGCTCTCTTGCAGATTCTCAAACTGTCAGCTGTTGATTATATCAAAACGTTTGATCCTTCAACTAATGTAAGAGCGGATGACGCATAGACGTCTTATATATTCTAATGACATCTCTAATCCATCTTATCTTAAGCGTAACTGTTCCTGTATGATGCCTAACACTACTTGGAGAACATTTGGAGAAACTTTTCGGGTTAGTGATTTAGTATGTTGATGTTCTGTCAGGATTTTCCCGAGCTAGGAGAGCTGCAACGAGAGTATGGCAACAAAGCTGATGGACCATCTAGTCACATGTTTGCAGACTATGCCGTTAAAAAGCTATTGCATGATCCCGATGTTCCTCGTGGGTGCGATCCTAACTCTCCAGAGTACGTAACCCATGAATTAGAGGATTCCGGTTCTTTTCTAAGTGCTTTATATAGTTTACTCCGATCAATTTTTCGCAAGCTCCAGTTTTCTGCTCAGCTAAATTTTTCATGTTATCATCACGTGCCAATTTTCAGTTGAATTTGTGGATGATCTTTGAGTAAAATAATCTTTTAGGTTTGATGTCCAACCTGGAGGGAATACCAAAATTGGATCTGGTGATAGAAACGAAGCCGTATGTGGAATATTGGGAAGTTTGACTATGGGGGGATTAGCTCCTAGGTGGATCCGTCCATGTCCCCCGAGGTTTCCAGTTCATCAGAGCGAGGTAAGGTTAAAATTAACTCACTGTTTAACTTTTTTAGAAAATTATCTAGCTGACCTTAATGGCTCAACTTCTTACAGTTGCTTTGGATTGATCCTGATAACAAGCATGAACTTGTATGGGACGATAAAATGTGTGCTGACACTAGCAGAGGCGCAACAGTTAGAGACTTGCTTGTTAAGGGTTTAAAGGTCACACTTTCACCAACGGAGCAAGAGGTATGTATTACTCTTTATATCTTGATATGTGCGCTGAGTCATACAAGTAGTGGTTTGCTCTAAGTATGAGAGTATTGCTTATATTGCTTTAACGTTGATAAGTGAGTTAAACATAACATTGGAAAAGTTACTTCACATGCACAATTTTTTAAGGTTATAAATATAGCCGCTGTAGTTTTGAGAGAGAAGTCGTGCTATCACTTTATCCCTTTCTTGTTGAATGAAAGAGCACCCATCTCCCAGTAGGATATTAAGAGGGAACTGATTGCAGTAAGAGTCTGTGGAAAATAACCATGAATAGATAAAATAGTGATAATATAATTGATCCCCCTTGCCCATATAGCTTTATATAATTTAAAATCTGGACCTTGGAGTAAAGTAAACAACAAGTGTTATTCATTTCTTGGCCAGGACATAACTACGGCATTGGCAAATGACCCAAAGCTTGTCTATCATTGTGGAATAACTCCACGGAAGCTGCCGGTATGTGATTCCACTATTTGGCAGTTGTGTTATTTTTCTATCATATCGTCACTTCTATCATTTGATCTAGTTTCTTGTTCTCAGCAATTAGTAGAGCGCAATCCTCAAATAGCAGTTGAGATTATCACCAAGTTGATTAACTCCCCTGAGATTGTTGAGTAAGTCATCACCTTACCAGTTCCGCTGTTTACATTTTCTTAGAATAATATTGAAAGTAGGAAACTGAGAATGCTCGGTGCAGCTATTTCACAGCTCTTGTAAGTATGGAGATGAGCCTGCATTCGATGGAAGTTGTAAACAGGCTCACAACTGCAGTTGAGCTTCCCAAGGAATTTATACGCATGTTCATCACTAATTGCATATCGTCTTGTGAGAACGCCAAGGTATTAAAAAAAAGAGCTTTCATTTGTTTTTACTTAGGCAGCTTTAAACAAAGCTTTCTGTTCAGCTATTAACATCATCGTGTAGTTATGTGTCAAATACTTATGCTCGTGCTTTGACATTATGTGCTTATCTGTATATATTATCGGATTTGTTGGTTTAAGATTTGTAAATTTCTTGTATTTGATTGTTTCGTTAATGGGTATAGTGACATATTGTTTTCGATGTGTAGCAGCAAGACAAATACATGCAGAATAGGCTTGTACGGCTGGTTTGCGTCTTCTTGCAGAGTTTAATTCGTAACAACATCATCGACGGTATGTATTCTCTTCAACTGTTCTCATCTCCTTTTTTTTAGACAATGGAAGATTTTTGAAATGTCATCTCTATGAAACGGGTAGTTTATGTTTTGATGAAATGTTTTTGTTTTGGTAAATGTTGCAGTGAAGGATCTATTCATAGAGGTTCAAGCTTTCTGCATAGACTTTTCACGGGTTCGAGAAGCAGCTGGTCTCTTCAGGCTTTTGAAAACATTGGAATGAATAATTGACTCTCTTTTCTTCTTTTTCCTTTCTTAACAATCTTCATCTCCTTTTCAATTCTATTCTCCCTGAGTTCTTTTGTATCCAAGATAGCTCTAGTATTTTAGATTTCTTAATTTATATATGTATTTGGAGACTGGCATATATGCACATTCTCCTTATGGTACTAACGCAGGTGGTACGAGCACTTTTGCTAAAACTCGATGAAACAAAAGTGCTGTTTCTGATCTGGATTGCAAACATCTAGTTACATTTGGATCATGAAAGTTCATAAAAGTTTGACTTGTCCCTGTGACCAATATATAAAATTGAATTTCTATTTTTCCTGTGTGTTTGATAAAGATGTGTTCCTGATTTTCCGATGTAAGAAATGCTTGAGGCTAACGGAATCGGTAAAATGAACGATTTAAGTTGTCATCAAGTTTGCTTCACAGAAAAGACACAAATGTAGTGCTTCGTTTTAAAGCTTTGATATGTAAACAAGTATTTGGAGAAATATAGAACACGGCTTTCTGTATTTCACCTAACTAAAATATTGACAAGATTTAGAATAAAATTACAAGTATAGAGTGTTATTAAATTCAACGTTTTTTTTCTTTCCTACTAAATTAACATGTAATCCAACCTTTAAAACACTTTTGTCTTTATTATTTACAATTTTAAAAGCAATCAATACATTTTCGATAGAGCGTTAATTATTCTTCGAAATGGGTGGCTTCTCCGTGAACTTGGAGACAACTATACCAATAGCAAATACGAGAGGCCACACTGATACTTTAATGGGACCGTCTCGTCCTCTTTCAGTGAAGCTGAAATTGATCGTGGAGACTATAAACTGACCAGCAACACAGAATAATAAGATATTATCTGTGGAACTACCATATCTTGTACTGTAGTCACGTGCTGGATAGTAGAACCAAGGAATAGGCAACTTGCATCGGAAATGAACTTTATGGACTCGGATTTTGTCAGTGAAGTCAATGATGGTGAGGATGAGAGAGAGAATTGACATAACTAAAGAGATTCTTGCGAAATAAGGCTTGCGAGTTGATGAAGAGAGCTGGTCCGCAACCGCTGATGTAATCTCCAGGAGCAAATTGATGATGACGACGAGGAAGACCAAATCAATGGAACACCTGCTTTTGTTGGTCGAAAGTTTAGGATTTAGCGTGTTTAAGTCTGTCACTTCTCTAGCAATAAGATATTCAATCCTCTGTAAGATTCCTGTCACTTCTCTACCAATTTTTTCAAATAGCTCTGATTCGTCGTCCCTAAAAGAGATGAGAGAGAGTGATAAAAAATCACCGTGTGTATCAGACAAAAATGATTTTGCTGACGATCCGTCCCGTTGTTCGGAACCCGGCTCACAGTTCTGCAACGCACCTTCCTTACGTAGGTTATTGATACGGTTAGCATTATTCGAACTCACATTCTCATCTTTTAACAAGGTTCTAACATGACGAGTTGTCACCAATTGATCTGCATGTTAATTGGTGATAACTAATCTCGTGGGAGTGTTGTTAAAAAGTGAGATTTTGGGTTTACCAACAACCTAATTATGGAATCAGTGAAAAATCACATGTGAAGGGTTGGGGTTGGTGTTCTGCAGGGGCTGTGAGCCGGATTCCGAGTGAGCGGGACCGGGTTATCTCAGATTTTCCAAATACGATTTAAAAAATGATTAATTGAAAAAAAAAACAAAAAAGAACAAACCTGGGACTGAAGATAAAGCCCTTCAAACTGCACACTTTGTTCAAAGCTTGACTCCATCTTCCCTTCTCCTTCATTGTTTTACCACGACAAGTTTTCTCGAAACCTTTCCCGAAATCTCCGGTCTGTCTCTGCACATCATTTGGTCGCACTCCGTAGAAGACTGGCATCACTATTAGTTTACCAGCTTGCCGGCATTTTAAAATCTCCAAAAGCCCATCCAAACACCAGCTGGAAGAAGCATAGTTCTTGGTGAGCACCACGATAGAGATCGTTGATTCTCTAATCACTTGTGTGAGAGCAGGGTCGATGGTGTGTCCTCTCTCGACTCCTTCGTCATCGAACATCGTAATCCTATTGCTGGTAAACTGTTTGTGTAGATGACTGATAAAGGTTTTACCGACGTCAGGTCCGTGGAAGCTCGTGAAGGCGTTGTAACTCAGTGTGCAAGGCGAGGGAGAAGAAGAAGCCATGAGATAGGGTTTCAAGTTCAGATATACAAACATGTATCTGGATATAATAAAGTCACATATACAAAGAAGTCATTGGAGGTCGGAGTATTTGTCTCGGTCTTAAGTTTGTTAGTCATTGCTTTGAATTAAGACCGAGTAACTCGGTCAAAGTAGTTGTCTTAGTGGTCTTTAGTTGGCTTAGTAATTCTTAGTATTAGCAGGATCTTGACTTTGATGTAAGGCTATATATTGACATTTGTTTTCAGTTGAATTAATCAGAGTATTGAAAAACCAAAACAGAGTATTTGATCTTACATCACTCCTGTAATTTGGCATGTACTGAAATTTATTAGTAGTAGCCAATAAACGTCTTCGCTCTTTTTCTCAATAGTCATCTATTGAATCCATACAAGACCTCCATCACTTCCTGCTTCGTATGTATTCTTTTCTCATCTTTTTTTTTTTTACTTATTGCTATCAGATTTGGTGTTTTGCTTTGCCAGTAAGACGGAGAATGATAAACAGACACATTCACACTAGGAATAGGAATACATGTGAAATGTGTAATTTAAGTTTTGATGAAATGTTTTTGTTTTGGTAAATGTTGGAATGAGGTTCAAGCTTTCTGCATAGACTTTTCACGGGTTCGATAAGCAGCTGGTCTCTCTTCAGGCTCTTGAAAACATTGGAATGAATAATTGACTCTCTTTTATTCTTATTTTCCCTTTCTCAACAATCTTCGTCTCCTTTTTTATTCTATTTTCCCTGAGTTCTTTTGTATCCAATCAAAGACAGCTCTAGTATTTTAGATTCCTCTATATATATATATATATGTATGTTGACAAAAGATTTTGGGTTAAGACTGTAATGTCTGATTAAGAGACTGGCATTCACATTCCTCATGGTACCAACGCAGCTTAGCTCGTACGAGCACTTTTGCTAATTCTGATCCCGTTTGGAGATCAGCCAAACAATCTAGTTACATTTTGGATCATGAAAGCTTGGCTTATCTTGTGTCCAATATATAAAATTGTATTTCTATATTTTTTTTTTCCCTGTGTGTTTGATAAAGATGTTTTATGTTTTTCCAGTATATGAAAAGCTTAAGGCTAATGGAATCTGTAATTAACCAAAGAATTGTTTAGTGTTGTCATCAAGTTTGCTTCATAGTAAAGACACAAAATGTAAATGCTTCGTCTTAAAGCTTTGAGATGTAACCAAGTTCTCGAGAAATATAACGCTCTTTTGAATACAGAATTATTACCTAACTAACAAAGATTTAGAATAAAATGACAAGTATAGAGTATAATTAGATATCATCTCAGTATCTTTCAATGTGAAATGAAGTTTAGTGTTATAGAAAAAAAGAGAGTATTAATTAAATATAACGTTTTCTTCTTCTCAAAGGGTGACATCTTTGGTTCGGGCATAGTAAGAATTTTCTCGATCCGTAAAAAGCCGAATCGATCGGCTTGAAGAAGTATTAGTAGCGAGAGCTCTCATCTCCATTGTTGTTAGGTGAGGAAACGCAAAAGCTCAGAAAGCCCTTTCTCCTTTAGTCTCGCCGCGATTTTGGCTTCCAGCTGCTGCTGATTGGTTTCTAAATTTGCACAGAGTGACGACAATGGCGGTTCCTGTAGAGGAAGCAATTGCAGCTCTTTCCACTTTCTCCTTGGAGGTATCTTCGATTTCACCTTCTCTTTGTTGTTAAATTTAGAAATTGTGCTTCTTTAGATCAATAGATGACTGTAATGTTTCTTTCTGGAGCTCAATTTCAAAAGTTTGACTAGAAAAGGAGATGATTTGCTGTGATCTATTCGCGAATCTTCGATAAGTCTCAAAACTCTCTAAAATTGGTTTTAACGAAATGCTGAATATAAAAGTCATCTTCTTGACAATTTGGAGTCAGTGTAGAAAATTTTCTTGACGCATTCTGAATTTTGTTGGGACTATTATGTGATTAGGATGAGCAACCAGAAGTGCAAGGACCTGCTGTGATGGTTTCAGCTGAAAGAGCTGCAACTGATAGTCCCATCGGTTTGTTTCTTTACCTATCTTTCCTTTTTTAGTCTTCATCACTATTTTTTAGCATAAAGACAACTGAGTTTGAGAATTGTTGGTTCTGCAGAGTACAGTGATGTTGCAGCGTACCGGTTATCTCTTTCAGAAGACACAAAAGCTCTTAACCAGCTGGTATGTGGTGACTCTTCTTCTTTACCTTCATTTTATCAAGCTGTTCAAATTAAGATTTGATAGCTGTATCCTTCTTTTTCTATGAATCATGATATGAAAGCTTCAATTATTTGATATTTCAAGTAATTGTTTGATCAACTGTATGCAGAACACGCTTATACAAGAAGGAAAAGAGATGGCTTCAATTCTGTATACATATAGAAGCTGCGTCAAAGCACTGCCTCAGGTCCGTCCTTGTGAATTCTGTTACTCTACTCCACTTCTTATCTACCTTGAAGACACTTTAGTTTAATAGAAAGTAACTTTGTTAATCATGCTAATTCTTTCATTAATGATATACTTGTAGCTTCCCGAATCTATGAAGCATAGCCAGGCAGATTTGTATCTTGAAACGTATCAAGTTTTGGACTTAGAAATGAGCCGTTTACGCGAAATTCAGAGATGGCAATCCTCGGCTTCAGCTAAAGTGCGGTGTATCTCCTTCCTCTTCCGTCGATTTTCATTGAGATTCCTGTATCATAAATAATGTGTCTATACACTCTACGTCTCTGCAGCTAGCTGCTGATATGCAGAGGTTTTCAAGACCTGAACGGCGAATCAATGGCCCCACAGTCACACATCTGTGGTGGGTCATAACTTCTCTTTTGTCTTTTGTATACATCCTCAGACATTTACATTTACACACTCCTTCTGTATATAATTTAACACTGATTTTACTTAATATAGGTCAATGCTGAAGTTGCTTGATGTCTTGGTTCAGCTTGATCATCTTAAAAATGCTAAAGCTAGCATTCCTAATGATTTCTCTTGGTATAAAAGGTAAAAATATCTGGTCTTTACATTCTCTGTGCAAATAGGCCACTTCTATATTGGCTACTAACACTTTCTTTAGAGTTGAATTAGTTTCCTAGATGCTTTTCCGTTGCTTCTTTTCTTATTATAGTTTTGCCCTTTTCAGAACATTCACTCAAGTCAGTGCACAGTGGCAAGATACGGATACAATGAGAGAAGAGTTAGATGACTTACAGGTGTTGGCATGGATTTTTTATGCAATCATTCCTTATTGTCTTCCCCTGTGAATTGTCACAAATTAAAATGCGAGTTCTTGTGTTTGCAGATTTTCCTGAGCACAAGATGGGCTATTTTACTCAACTTGCATGTTGAGATGTTCCGTGTGAACAAGTATCCTTTTTCTAGATATTCATCAGAGCCATCGGCATATGGTTCTTATAATGATGTCGTGTTTCTATATTGCAACCTTTTGGATTCCTTAATGTAATTTTAGTGTGGAAGACATTCTCCAAGTTCTCATAGTTTTCATTGTTGAGTCTCTGGAGTTGGATTTCGCACTCCTTTTCCCTGAGAGGTATATTCTTCTCCGAGTCTTGCCCGTTCTTGTTGTGTTAGCAACGCCATCGGAGAAAGATACCGAGGCTTTATACAAGAGAGTAAAACTCAACAGAATGATCAACATTTTCAAGGTATTTAAGTTCATGCTAACTAATACACCTTAATAAGCCTAGTCTCCGACTTGCTAACGAACATCTGTGTTGTGTTTATTTTTTATTTTTTAACAGAATGATCCTGTCATTCCTGCGTTTCCAGATCTCCATCTTTCTCCTGCTGCAATTTTGAAAGAACTGTCAGTATACTTTCAAAAGTTCTCATCACAGACTCGCCTTCTGACTCTTCCAGCACCTCACGAGCTCCCTCCACGTGAAGCGCTTGAATATCCTTTCATATTTTTTACTGTTACGTGCCTGTTTAACTATTATCTGGACCATTGTAAATTGAACACATGCTCTGAAGATTGAAAGCCTTAACATATTTTACATACCAGAGGCATTATTTGATAGTTAACCACATTGGAGCTCTCCGTGCTGAGCACGATGATTTCACAATCCGATTTGCTTCATCCATGAATCAGGTGCTTACGCTATTATTTTTTCCGTGGAGTTACGATTCTCTTGCTCTTATCTTAAGTCTCTAGGATGTTATTCTCACTTTGCTTTCATGCAGTTATTGCTGTTGAAATCAAACGATGGAGCATACACTGAATGGTGCAGAGAGGTGAAAGGAAACATGTACGATATGGTTGTTGAAGGTTTCCAACTGCTAAGCAGATGGACTGCACGCATCTGGGAGCAATCTGCTTGGAAATTCTCTCGCCCATGTAGGGATGCAGCAGAGACGCAAGAGGCCTCCGGATCATATTCTGATTACGAGAAGGTAACACTCTTTGAAATATTTGGATATTTTCTCAAACTAGTTAGTCTTATCTTTCATGATAACAAGTTTTATATTATTTTTAATAATAGGTGGTGAGGTACAATTACACTGCAGAAGAAAGAAGAGCCTTGGTAGAACTTGTTGGCTATATAAAGAGTGTAGGATCGATGCTGCAGCGCTGTGACACGTTAGTTGCAGATGCTTTATGGGAGACAATACATGCCGAGGTTCAAGATTTTGTACAAAACACGTTAGCCACGATGTTGCGTACCACCTTCCGAAAGAAGAAAGATCTCTCAAGGTAAATAAATTTTCTATTCCTTTTCTTTCCATTAGCTTTTCCTATTGTTAACTGTGTTAATATGTGTGATTGCATTCAGGATCCTTTCTGATATGCGGACACTTTCAGCTGACTGGATGGCAAACACCAGGCCCGAGCATGAGATGCCGTCTTCACAACACGGAGGTGATGAAAGCAAAGCGAACTTCTTTTATCCGAGGCCAGTTGCCCCAACAGCAGCACAGGTTTAGGTCCATTTCATGATTATTTTAGATACAGAAACGGTAAGACATAGTGCTTGAACTTCTTGCTGTTTTGTTGTTTCAGGTGCATTGCTTGCAGTTTTTGATATACGAGGTAGTCTCTGGTGGGAATCTGAGGAGGCCAGGGGGATTCTTTGGAAATAATGGCTCTGAGATTCCTGTTAATGACTTAAAGCAACTGGAGACTTTCTTTTACAAGCTCAGCTTCTTTCTGCACATATTGGATTACTCGGGTAAACCCACATGCTTAAATATTTTTGGTTGGTTGCCAACTTGATGTTTATTAGCTTTATAACCTCGCTGACACTTCAACTTCAATCTATGATGGCTGCAGCAAGTATTGGAATATTGACTGATCTCGGATTCCTGTGGTTTAGAGAATTTTACCTGGAGTCTTCACGTGTTATCCAGGTACGTGGCTGTATAAAAAGGTTATTTCGCCACTTTATTTTCACTTCATCCCCTGACTTGTTCTTACAAATAGTTCTATATTTACTCCTACAGTTCCCGATTGAATGTTCACTACCATGGATGCTGATAGACCACATTCTCGAAGCCCCAAATTCAGGCCTTCTTGAGAGTGTTCTGCTGCCTTTTGACATCTATAATGACTCAGCTCAACAAGCTCTGGTTGTGCTGAGGCAGAGGTTCCTCTATGATGAAATTGAGGCTGAGGTAATGATAGTTTAATACCTGATCTTCTTCTTGAATAAAAAAGTTCTTTGAACAAAAAATCTTATTTCCTGTTTTATGTCTTGTTTCTACAGGTGGACCATGGTTTTGATATATTTGTTTCAAGACTCTCGGAGTCTATATTCACATATTACAAGAGCTGGTCAGCAAGGTACCTAACTACTTGCTTTTATTAAACGATATTAATTCCATTCACTGGCAGCTGGTGAGTATCTAAACTCTATTATCATCAATGGTTGAGTTCAACAGTGAACTTCTTGATCCATCCTTTCTCTTTGCCTTGGACAATGGTGAAAAGTTCTCCATCCAGCCAGTGAGGTTTACTGCGTTGTTTAAGATGACAAAAGTAAAGGTGAACAACAATGCTGCTCTTTATCTCTTCTGTTTTGACACTACATAGAGTTAGTTTATATGTTTCAAGCATTGAATCTAATTCTGTGATACAATCTTCTTATTTTGGTGTGATGTGCAGATACTTGGTAGAACAATTAATTTAAGAAGTTTGATCGCTCAAAGGATGAATAAAACTTTTAGAGAGAATCTGGAGTTTCTCTTTGATCGTTTTGAGTCCCAGGACCTCTGCGCTGTAGTAGTAAGTTTTTTTCTTCTTCTTCATTTTATTGAATTTGTATGTATTACCTTTGCTTAAAAAATATACAAATTGGATCCTTTCCGTAAGTGCAGGAACTGGAGAAGCTCATAGATATCCTAAAGCACTCACATGAACTGCTTTCACAAGATCTTACAATAGATCCTTTCAACCTCATGCTGAATGAAATGCAAGAAAACATCTCTCTTGTCTCATTTTCCAGCCGTCTTGCTACACAGGTCAGGAATACAATCATTTGATGGAATTAAAAATTCATGGTTCTGAAATTTTCTCAGCTTTTTTTTTTTTTTTTGGCTGGGCATTAGATATGGTCAGAGATGCAGAGTGATTTCCTACCAAACTTCATACTTTGCAATACCACACAGAGATTTGTCCGCTCATCGAAAGTTCCTCCTACTCAGAAACCATCAGTGCCTTCTGCTAAGCCTAGTTTCTACTGTGGCACTCAAGTAAGAAGCAATCTCTTAAGCCATTTTTTTACTTTAACTTCTTCTGAAACAAACATATTGAGGTTACTAAACATTCCATATTTATATTTTTGCTGTGTTTTTATTGGTTCCATGCTTATTTTTCTTGTGTGTGTGGTAGGACTTGAATGCAGCACATCAAAGTTTTGCACGGTTGCATAGTGGATTTTTCGGGATACCACATTTGTTTTCCATAGTGAAACTTCTTGGATCCAGATCATTGCCTTGGCTTATAAGAGCGTTGTTGGATCATATATCAAATAAGGTAAATTGCACAACTTGTACCACAATAATTCTGCTGTCTCGGTACTAATTATACAAGTAGCCAGCTAAGATAGTTGCTTATGTTTTAAAACTTTCAGATAACAACACTAGAGCCAATGATCTCTGGATTGCAAGAAGCATTGCCCAAGTCTATCGGATTGCTTTCTTTTGATGGTGGTGTTGCAGGTTCTTGTGAAATTCAGTTTGTGATGTGTTTCATTTATGTGTCATATCACATATGTATATTTCCTGCTCGTCTGATGCTTTTATTGTTGTTCCATTTGCAGGCTGTATGAGGCTTATTAGAGAGCAACTAAACTGGGGCACAAAGGCAGAACTCAAAACAGAAGTTCTACGTGGAATAAAGGAAATTGGAAGTGTTATATACACCATGGGACTTCTTGACATCGTATTGGTCAGTCTTATCAGACAGATTGTAAGAAAATTAACAATTCTAATGAATACTAGTCTAACAATTGTTTCGTGTTATCTTGTTGTTGCACAGAGAGAAGTAGACACAAAACGTTTCATGCAAACAGCTCCATGGTTGGGACTAATCCCAGGCGCAGAAGGACAGATAGTTAACGCTCAAGAAGGCGAGAGCCCACTTGTGAATCTCTTGAAGTCAGCGACTTCTGCGGTTGTGTCAAGCCCCGGTTGTCTTAATCCAGCAGCGTTCTACACCATGTCAAAACAGGCAGAAGCTGCAGGTTAATCAGAAGCTCTATCTATTCATTCAGTCATTAGTTTCTTGGTTTATTCTTATGACAAATTTTCAATCTGTTTGGTACTATGCTTTATACGTGCAGATCTTTTGTATAAGGCAAACATGAACGGTGGAAGCGTTCTTGAATACACACTTGCATTCACAAGTGCGTCGCTTGACAAATACTGTAGTAAATGGAGTGCTCCTCCAAAGACGGGATTCGTCGATATCACAACTTCAAAGGACTTTTATCGCATTTACGGTGGTCTTCAAATCGTAAGTAAATCATTTTAAACATTTTGATCTTCTCAAAACTTTTTCTATAAAAAATTGCAATTATGAACTCTCAGGGATATCTTGAGGAGATAACAGTTCCACAATCAGCTCAACAAGAAGTTCTCGGTGATTCGATAGCTTGGGGTGGTTGTACTATCATTTACCTGCTAGGACAGCAACTTCACTTTGAGTTGTTTGATTTCTCGTACCAAGTACTCAATGTCTCTGAGGTTGAGACCGTGTCTGCTTCACATACTCATAGGAATACTCAAGTTCTCCAGGTAGATTTTGCTTTCTCCATCCCATCAACAAAATTTTGCTTCTCTGTTTGAATGTGTTATGCTTGTTGCTTTTCTTAAAAGGGATGGGAAGGTTTGTTGGAAGGGATGAAGAAAGCTCGGCGACTGAACAACCATGTATTCTCCATGCTCAAAGCTCGTTGTCCACTCGAAGACAAAACGGCTTGTGCCATCAAACAGAGCGGCGCACCATTACCACGTGTCAGGTTTGAGAATACAGTGTCTGCCTTTGAGTCTCTGCCTCAGAAAGGAACCGTTGGCTGATAGTGCTGTTGTGTTTACTCCTCTTCTGATACTATATGAAATTCAAACGTTTCTGAGTAAGATTGCTTTGTGGCAACAGCCATGACGATTGTTGATTAGTTTCTTTATATTTTGATGTAAGATGTGTTAAACAGTAGAGAAAAATACCTGAAAACTATAAATAAACAAAGAAAAAAAACGTCTTGTAGTAATACATTAGTATTTGCTTTGTAATTCAAGTAAACATACGGTACACCACTGTTATTTTTTGTGATATCTCCTCGCTCTCTTTACGATCTGGTTAGCATTTAATAACAAAAAACTAAAGCCGGTTACCATGGACCGAGGCGGATAAATTCATAAACCCGGTTTGATAAAACCGCGTTATAGTAGAACTGCGGCGAACCAAGAGGAAGCTAGAGTCGGCGAGAAAGAAAAGTATATAAAAACAGAGGAGAGAGATAAAAGCGGAAGAGAAGGTCAGAAAATTTGATTTCTCTTATTTTACGGAGAGAGAGAGAGAGAGAGAGAGAGAGAGAGAGAGATATTAGGGGTTTTGGGCATCTCGCGAGGTTTTACAGAGATCTCTCTCTATCTTAACATGGTGAGTTTATTGTTTCTCTATAACTATAATCTTTTCGAGCTGCATGCAGTTTTAGCTAAAACCTCTGAAAGTTTCTCTCTTTGGGGGCTTGGATTAGCTAAATCGATCGTGATTAACTCCTCATCTTAATTCAATTGAAACCCATTAATAAAGTTTTGACCTTTGGAGTTTCTAGCTACATGAGCTGTGGAATCTATTTACTTTCCGATTTTTTTTATATCTTTTTTCCTGAAACCTAAGAGGTTTTCGTTGCTTGACATTTTGTTTTGTAGGATTCGATGATGACTAAGACGAGTGTTTTGGCTGTGACGGATGATGTGTTGTTGCCTGTTAGCTCTGTTCTAACCATAATGAAAGAGCTCTCAAAGGAAGGGATTCAACATTCTGATCCTATAATCATTACTCAAGCTTCCACAATAAGTACAAATTTCAGATCCTCATTAGTACTTTCTCGTTTTGTTATTTAGCTCAGGCTTTTGAAAAATAGGATTTTGATTTGCTTAGTTAAGCTGTAATTAGCATATGATTCATCCACAATAAGTACAAATCTCAGATCCTCATTAGTATTTTCTCCTTATTTTATTTAGATAAGGCTCTAAAAATAGGGTTTAATTGCTTAGTTAAGCTGTTATTAAATGTCCGTAGAGAGGAAGATTCGTGTCTTATGATTATGCTTTGGACTATTTTTTGCAGGTCAAATTCCTTTGGATGCTTCCTCAGTGGACTTGGTTCTAGCCGTTTCCAGAGCATCTGATTTTCCAAGTGATAAAACATATCTCGAGTTATCAAGAGTTCTGAAGCCTGGTGGTTGGGTTTTTGTGTGCACGAACTCGGAAGGTGAAACTATAGAATTGCAACAGGTTTGTGATGTGTCTATACTCTAATATAACGGGGGTTTCTTTGACCTGCTCTTTACTTAAATCTTATGGTATCTCACTTGCAGACCCTTCAGAGAAGAGTGACCTTGGCTGGTTTTCTGGAGCCGCAGTCTCTTGGTTTGAATTCAATTAAGCTGCCTAACCTCACCTTATCCGTAGGGGTAAGCACTTTTTACTTCTCTTCTTTTTCTTTCTTCCCTGTTCTAATATTAAGGATTGAAAGTGGAAATTATATGCTCTCCATATAACAGAGAAACATGTTGTACGCAGATTAAGGCAAAGAAACCTACTTGGAAGATTGGTTCATCATTTTCTCTCAAAAAGCCTGCAACAAAAACTCTCCCGAAGATTAACCTGGACGATGACTTGGATCTTATAGATGAAGACTCTCTTTTGACAGAGGAGGACCTGAAGAAGCCACAGCTTCCTGTTGGTAATTAAACACATCACATATGGCCTTTTGTTATTCTTGGTTCATTCCTTGTGTGTAACACATCTTTTTCATTTTTTTGCAGTTATCGGTTGTGAGACCACTAAGAAAGCTTGCGCGAACTGTGTCTGTGGTAGAGCTGAGAGAGAGGATACAGCTGTGAAGTTGGAACTCACAGATGATCAAATCCAGAATCCACAGTCATCATGTGGCAGCGTAAGCTTTTCTTTACTCGTCTCATTTCTCTGTGTTCGTTTGATATTTTTGATTCCACAAGACTGAAAAATTCTTAAACAATGATTTCAGTGTGGGCTAGGTGATGCCTTCCGCTGCGGTACATGCCCTTTCAAGGGTCTCCCACCCTTCAAACTAAACGAGCCTCTCCCAGACTTCAAAGAAGGCGAGAAGGTAATATATTGCTTCATATCTTATCACAATCATAAACTCACGTAAATCCTTTTGAAGAAATACAATCTAAAACATGTTTCTTTTCTTCCTCCATAGGTAACCCTATCTAAGAACTTCCTTGATGCTGACATATAAGCTTGTGAAGAGGTCCTTCATGCGTGCGTACTTGTTTCTCACCGAAGCCCAAAACCTTTTGTTAAACACAGAGTAGTTTGCTGATCACTTTGTGTCCTTCCGTATATTTTGTTTGTTGCTACTTCCTTTATTTCTCGTCTTTTAGTAGTTGGGTGTTACTCACAATACACACTGGAACCTTTATATCAAATGAAAAACAGCTTTTCACTTTGTTAAATAATGGTTCATCCTGTGTTTGAGGACCTTGGTTTCTCAACTTCTATCTGTTTGCTGAGCAGCTTGGATGCAAACGCTCTCCAATTATCATATGAGTTTTACGTGTATATATACACCTGTGGCTGTAATGGTATCTGATGTCAAATGGGAACATCAAAAGATTGGTATCAACTGTTGATAGTTTGGTATAAAGCAAGATTGAACAAATAAGACAACCGTACAACAAAATGCATCTTTCCCTCAACTACACTCAACAACTATAATCTTACCAACACTCAGCTCCAACTACTTGATACTACAGAGCCATTCTAAAGCCTCAGCAATTGTATTTCAAACACCTCTAAGCTGAACTTCCAACTGCTCTATCCGCATAGCCAAATCATGCTTCCCACTATTCTTCAACCCATCAGTCACCATATCAAAACACCTCGAAATCGGAACCAAACCCATCTCCGTCATCTCAACCAAATAATTAGCCGCATCCACAAACTTCCCACCACGACCACACATCGTAATCAACATAGTATAAACCGGCCTATTAGGAGGATGAGCCTTCACCTTCATATCACTAAAAAAGCTAAACGCATCATCAAACATCCCATTCCTACACATCCCTTTAATGATAGGAGCATACAAACTCGGAAACGGCTTATGCCCATCCTCCACACAGTTATTCAACAACCGAAACGCCTCATCAATCTTCCCAATCTTCGAAACCGCAGGTATAAGTATCTTGTATGTATCAATATCCACACTTAAACCTAACTTGCAAGCAGTGTAATACATCTCGATACAGAACTCAACTTCCCCTGTTTTACTTATCGCTTCAATAAGAGTATTAAAAGTCTTAACATCAGGTACAAACCCTCCTTTAGTCATCTTGCTAACCATCTCCTTAGCAGCTTCCAAGTAACCAGCATTCAACAACCCCTCAATCAGCAAGTCACGCCCACGCGCCGGAGGGTTAAACCCTTTCCTACTCATCTCATCAAGAAACTCCTGAGCCTCCTTCATCTTCCCTGCACTACACCATCCGTTAACCAAGATTGAATACGTCCTCTTATCAGGTTTAATCCCTTTCCTAATCATCCTCCTTATCAAGGCATAAGCTCCGTGGAACAACCTCACCTCGCAAAGCGCGTGGAGTAGAGAATTATAAACCTCAACGGTCTGTTTACATCCGAGAGTCTTCTCAACGCCGTTGAAAAGCTCAACGGCCTGGTCCACGTGTCCGTTTTTCCCGTACTGCTCGATTATAAAGCAGAGAGTCTCCCCGGAGATGTCTAGGGAGAGGTCCTTCATCTGTTTAAGGATCTTCCACATGGATTCGTATTTTTTGTGGGAGGCGAGGGACTTCGCGAGCTGTTCGTACTCCATGGAGGTCGGGGTGTAGGTTGGATTGGATCGGGCCCAGTTGAAGAAGCGGAGGGAGTCGTTGGCGGATCGGGAGGTGGCGCGGAGGACTCTGAAGACGAATTCGGAGGTTATAGGGAGGCGGAGGCGGTTTAGGGAGCGTTCCGGGTGGATCTCGCGGCGGATGAGGTTTACGACGTGGTTGATCGCGGCGTAGTAGTCTCCTTTGGTTGGTGGTGGGGTTGAATCGGAGGTTTGCAGAGGCTCGAGGCTTGTGAAACGGCGAATAGTCGATGAAATGGAGGCTATGTAATCGGTGGTGGAGATTGAATAGAGGCTTCCTCTGGTGTAACGACGGAGGAGAAACATTTCTCGCCGGAGGAAACTTTACTCCGAGGAGATGAGACGAAGGAGTGAAGAATGTGGTGACTTAAACTTTAAAACGCAGCGTTTTAGGACTTTATTTATTCATCAGTTAACATAAAACGGACGGTTTTACGTTATTCATCAGGCGACTTAAACGCTGCGTTTTGGTACTCTTTGATCAGTTAGCTTAAAACGCTGCGTTTTACGTTATTCATCAGTTGACCAAAACGCTGCGTTTTTGTACTCTTTCATCAGCAGTTAACCTTAAACGCTGCGTTCACGTCATTCGTTAGTTAACTTAAAACGCTGCGTTTTGAGGCTGGAAGCCCTAGGGTTTATTCTCCACTATATAAGTATAAGATATTGTTGCTTGTGCCACTCTCTGCATTTAGGTTTTCATTTTCAGCGGCGGACTCAAGAGCAGAAGAAGAACGCCCCAACCATGGCGACTCAAGTGGCTAAACAATCCGTGCAATGCTTCGGACGTAAGAAGACAGCAGTGGCTGTAACCCACTGCAAGCCTGGATGCGGTCTGATCAAGCTCAACGGGGCCCCGATCGAGCTCTTCCAGCCTGATATCCTCCGATACAAGATCTTCGAGCCTGTCCTTCTCCTCGGAAAGCACCGTTTCGCCGGTGTTGACATGAGGATCCGTGTCAAGGGCGGTGGTCACACTTCCCAGGTCTACGCCATCCGTCAGAGTATCGCCAAGGCGCTCGTGGCTTTCTACCAGAAGTATGTGGATGAGCAGTCGAAGAAGGAGGTGAAGGATATTCTGGCTAGGTACGATAGGACTCTGCTTGTGGCGGATCCGAGGAGGTGCGAGCCGAAGAAGTTTGGTGGGCGTGGTGCTCGTTCTCGTTTCCAGAAGAGTTACCGTTAAAAAATGCTGGTTTGTATTTGTTTTGTTTCGGTTTCGGATCGTTGCAAGGTTTCATTTTCATCAGGCTTTATGTTTTGTTTGGATATCTAAGAACTTATTATGTTTTGCTATGTTTACGTGTTTGGTGTCGGGAAGTTTTAATATTTACCATTTTATATTTCTTGTCTTGAAATGTTTGGAATTTGCATCATTTGATCAATGTTAGGTTAGTAATTCGGAATATGTATTTGGGACGAACTCGAAACATGATGATGATGATCTTGGCTAGGTAAATATTAGTTGCGAGTTGACATCTCTAACAAAGTGATGAGTTCTCTGTTCAGTGCATCTGATCTCTAATCTATTGTTGCACATTGGTATGGTGACATTAGCTATCACTTTATTAGATCTTTTCCCTATTGCTTACTTGTGTCTTATTTCGGATCAGAAAAGCATTGCATATTTGTTTGTTTACTGTGTCACTGATCAATTATTCAAGGACATGGATTCATCAAATAATCTGTTGATCTTTCAAAACCTGTTAATTTCTTTTGGCCTAAGTAACTAGTTTTACTTCTTCCTTAAAATGCATGCGTATATAAACCTCGCCCTTGAAACAAAAAAGACTCCATTCCTATTTAATGGTGTTATATACCGATGACAAAATAGTTCTAGTGTTCTACAAAAGATTGAATGGCCAAAGTAGGCACTACAAAAGATTGAATGGCCAAAGTAGGCACTAACACAGACAGTCCTAATGCAACTTTGGAAATTCATGTCTCTTTAACGAACTCTCTTCCTCTTCTGGTCGCTGTATTAAACCCAAGCGAAGCAAAGAAGCTATGGCTCTTTTTACAAGATATCATAATGTTGTATGTAAAGACAGCGCCAGTCCTCAAACACTAATTGTGTTTTGCCTGTCCGGAGGTGCAACGCATTGCCAGAGGGAACAATAAGGCTCGATATCTGCCGGATTCAACCCCAATGCAGAAATGTTTCGGCCATACTCCTGACAAAGATATTTTTTAACCGATGATGTTCCTTCTTACCAAACCTTACTATTTTCAGAGAACACAATGAAACATCACGAGGGGGTAAGGTTACCTGAAGATCAAGGAACAACTGCGTACACATCTTCTCTGTTCCAGATTCATTGTGGTCAGTTACACCTGATCCTGCTGCACCTGCTCGTTTCTGTGCATTTTGTCGTGATTTCTGAAGATATGTCTCTGTTTTTCTCGCCTGCAACATATTACCCCGCATTTAACTGCACATAAAATACTCATCAACCATTTCTGGATGCTTACTGTTTTAAAAAGGTACTTACGTCGCTTAAACTTCCAGCAGCTAGTTCATAATACCGCCTGGTAATTTCAGTGATAGTGCCAAGCAATAACTCCTCCCTTGTTTCGTCGGTCAAGTAATGTCTAGCCTTGCCTCTCTCCAAAAAGGCCTATTAACACGAAAGATGCAATAATCCGCACTTCAGAATTCATCAGTCAAGTAACTATGAACTTAACATCTCAACCAGGACACTAAAAGAATACCTTTAGAGGGCGCAATAGGCCAACCACGTACGGTGAATGCCTAACAGGCAGTGGTTTATTAGACATCATGCATGTTGCAGCTATTCCCTTGAGCTGACTTAGATCCTAAAGGAGAGAAGAAACATTTTACCATTCCAGACTTGAATATGTATGATACTTAAGATAATAATAACTGTAACATGTTAAGCTATAAAGCAAATTGTACTCAACAGTGCAGGTGTTCACTAAGGCAGTTCAACAAATCTTGAAGTGCATAAATTCAACAATGAGAATAATGTTTCTCCAAGGCATTACCTCAACAGACTGATCAACAAAGACTTCAATAATGGTTTTCTTAAGCAAAGGTAGAACGTTTTCTAATGACTCTACACCCTGTAACATGCTCTTCCTCACAACATCCAGAATTTCAGAGGAGCATGAAGATAAATAGTGTGATATATGTCCAACGTAATCGCCACGAACTTCTGAGATTAGACAATTTACATCATGTATAACCTGCAAGGAAAGTAACGGTAAAAATTCTAATAACATAAAATCATCAACCATATAGTCTTCATGTATTCATGTCAAAATTTCCAAAATAAAAGGAACTGAAAGACAATCCACATAGAAAGTGACTCGACTTACATATACAAAATCTTCTGCAGTGGCTGAAACTGCCCATTCACATCCAGGACTCAGGCTGTCATTACTCTTTCTAGCATTCACCGCAGATGACACCCAATTGCAGTATCTACATGTTATTAACACTATCAACATTAGAATTTAAACAAAGAAAAACTAGTGAGAGATGATAGTATTAAAGTCACAAACCTCGAAAGAAGCTGCAAGGCCAAGCGAAGAAATTTATCAGCAGCAGAGAAAACGAGAACATCTTCTTTCCAACATGATCGCAAGCTCTCCAAAAGAGTAACGCTCTGTCTAAGCATTAACGTGGGTGAACTCTGTTTCTCTGACTCAGAATCCTGAATGAAAACCAGAGAAGCAGAAGTAAGAGAAGAATCCAATCCTCCAGCTATCTCCTGAAACCTGAAATTGTGTATCTTCGAGTTAGAGAAGTTGAGAAGCCAATAATTCTTATGGTAAGTCAGTAGCCATCTATGATATTTCTCTGAGTACCTCAGTGAAAAGTACACTCCCACATTCCATTGCTTCATGAACTCGACATATATCGCTTCAGCTCGAAACTTAGTTACAGCAGACCTTGACGGACAGTAACCTTCACAAGAAAAGTAATAGGTATTATGACTCAACTGAAAAGCATCCAGAGCAACTTCATCACCAGGTATCAATGCAAATCAGTTCACAGAGAAGAATGCAGATCAGTTACTGTACCTTCAAGGTATGCCAGGAAATCCAAGCTTGCCTTGTAATTCTTCAAGAACTCGGTCGGCCTTCCAGGAGAAAACACTGCTGGTTTTACTTTCTGGATTGCCAAAAGAACTTCTTTCAGGATTGAATTGGCGAAGAAGTTGAAGATATGCAAACCCGATTTGTCTGTTTTAGCAACAAAATACCAAAGAAAAGATTACCATGAGTGAAATGTAAAAACAACAACATTCAGAAGAAAACAGTGACCAATAATGATTAACGAACAAGACTGGTATTACAATTAAACTATTAAGACAATAAAGTCATGAAGCATAGTTTAATATGTAACAAAAATGGAACTTTAAAGGGTGAATATGTACAACAAATATGATCACATGGAGACTTTAAGTGAATTACCAGTGGAAGATATCTCTAGCAGCATTTTACAGTCCTTGGCAACGAAATGCTTGATCTGTCTGTAATCGTTTTCAAGTTCATCTCCCAATGTTCCATCATATGCTTCATGTGCAATAACTTTATGTATAAATGGCGCCACAATCGTTGTACGAAAAAATTCTTCAGCATTCTTGATGTTATCAGTGGCAGCATATGCACGTAGGCAGTTGTAAATGACGTTTGAATCTCTCTTGTTAAGCCCGTCAATGAAGCAATGACGCAAGCTAGCATCAAACAACACACTAGCGCTCTGAATCCTCTTCTCCAAGTTCTCAATGAAAGGAAGGTTCTGTAAAAATAGTGTGCATCAGTTGCAAGGCATTCTAGTTCTCTTCTCAAAGCCAATGAAAGAAAGAGTAAAAGACCTGTGCATGAGCCACATGGAACTTGAGCCGATTCAATTCACTAGCTATTCTTCCCAAGAGCATTCTCTGTGTTTCCCTCGTGGTTGCGCCGTCTTGCTGCTCTTGTATAAGCTTTTCAACCTAACATTTAACAATAAATAGTCATTATAATTAACGTAACAATTAAAATCATAAGCTTTTAACTCTTACTTTACCTTGGACACCACACGAAAAGCCTCCAGCGACGATTCCAGAACCTCCCTTGCAGCATCAGAATCGTAACGTTGGTTTAATCCACTCGCACGTGCGACACGCGCGGCCTCCACAGACTCACGAAACTCATTAATCTCCTCACGGAGCTCAAGGAGCGGGGCGCGCATGCGGACTGCTGTCGCGTCGATATCCACGAGCTTAGAGCTCAAATTCACGAAATCGGCGTAGTCTCGATTGATGTGGTCAAGGAGATCGCGGTTGAGGGATGTAAGGTGTGATCGGAGCTCGGATCGGAGAGTGTCGAAGGGAACGAATGTACGGAGGTCTGAGATGAAGGACTCCGAGTCGAAGACTGGGGAAAGGAAGAGGGAAGGGTTGAACCAAAGAGGAGGACGAGAGTCATCCCAGAATACGTCTGCGGGATCTCGAAGACGGCAACATCGCGACTGGCTCTGACATTATTATCGATTCGCTGATTCTTCTTCCCGTCGTGCCGGTTATAGGGTTGAGGATCTAGTATTTATACATTTGATTAAAATAATAATATAATAAAGAAGCTGGGATGTAATAATTTGATTACGGAAAGAAAAGAACGCGGGAGTGACGTGGTGACTTAATTGAACGTATCAGAAAATTACAGGTGGCGTTATGATGATTGATTGCGTTATTAAACATACGTTATTAATTTGACGTAAATTATAGGGTTGAAGGGAATCACCACACTCAGGTCTTGTTGATAGATAAAAATAGACTCTTGATGCATGTAAGACGCAAAAGTTGTATAGTTTTTTTTTTCTGAAAACGGTTAGTTTCTGATTCATATTATGGCTTGTGAAATCATACGAGAGGACTGATTGCGTAAGTCCCAAGTAATGTGGTCTCTATTGTATTCTTCCAAATGTTAAGCCGTGCACAATCCCACTCATGAAACGGCAAACACGTTGACCGTTGACCGTTGACCGTTCCCACCTCTTTTTTATCTATAGAATTGTTCGTTATTGTTATTTACCGGAGTTTGGTGTACATAGACCATTTTTAGGCGGTCTTATACTGAACAAGACAATCTACAATGCTATGGAATTTATTTTTGTGACGGTAGTGTAACTTTATAAAATCAGTCCGTAATGCTGATGATGAGTGAAATCTTTTGATTTTTGATCTTATTTGTTTCCCGTTGAACCGTCCATCACAGGACACTGAACTGTCTATCACGTAAACTTAGATCATTTGGACTTCTCAGTGCTACGAGCAGTTTCTTGATGAGCTTCACGTGTAACTTTAGAAGAAGTGTGGAGGAGGACTCATGGTAATCTCTCAGCCTATTAGTATTAGGCCATTATTATCAGTAGGACGAAAACAAGTCCGTTAACAAGGACGACGAAGACAAGTCCGAGAGAACAAGAGTAAAATGCAGCGGACGACCCACGGACGTTCCTTAACCAGCGACTTTTCCTTTCAGTCCCCTTCGGTTCTGGTGTTTTTGTGGGTCCCCTTCTCTTAAGGACGTCCTACAACACAACCGATAAACATGGCCTTATCAAAACTTGGTCTGTCCTTGTAAGTCAATGTAGTTGTATCTTTTTCTAGTCAACTGTAGGAGGACGCTGAGAAGTTTCTTGCATTCATGATATACTTCCTCTCCACTTGACAAGTCTATTGTAAGAGGACCCCCCAGAAGTTTACTGTTTCCTTATCACTTTACGCGTTCCTACCTTTTTTTTATGTGGCTACGAGCCACACACACATATATACAAAGTCTCTTTTTGATTATTTCTTCTTCCAGATCTGAAAACTTTGTCATTCTCTTCAGAATTCCTTCGTGCTTTGTTATTCATGGCTTCTTCATCATCTGTGTCTTGCGGTTTGTTGTATGACGTCTTCCTGAGCTTCCGTGGAGAAGACGTGCGCAAAGGGTTTCTTAGCCACGTTGTTGAAAAGTTCAAAAGCAAGGGGATCTCACCGTTCATTGATAACGAGATGGAGCGAGGCAGATCTGTCGGTCCCACGCTTGTAGGAGCGATCAGGCAATCAAAGGTCGCCATTGTCTTGCTCTCCCGTAACTACGCTTCTTCAAGCTGGTGTTTGGATGAGTTAGTGGAAATCATGAAGTGCAGGGAAGAGGATAAGCAAAGAGTGATAACCGTTTTCTACGAAGTGGATCCATCTGATGTTAGGAAGCAGATCGGAGATTTCGGAAAAGTGTTTGATGAGACCTGTGTGGGGAAAACTGAAGAGGTGATACATGAATGGAGGCAAGGTTTGAAGGAAGTCGCGGGTATAGCTGGTTATGCCTCTAGCAACTGGTTCGTTCATTTTTTTTTTTTTGTTTTTTGAATAGATGTTAAATTATTTCAGTCGCCAAATACTATTTACATCGTGTGTTATTTATCTGATAGTTTTGCTTCGGAAAGAAAGATTACATAGGAATACTTATCGATACTCGAACCATGTTTCCATGGCTTCACTTTTATTATGTGTCGCTGCTTTTCATGATGTATGTTCTAATGGATAGCCTCTGTTTTTGTTAGTGGGAGTGAAGCTGATTTGATCAACGAACTTGCCTCAAATATTATGGATGTGTTGCCTTTGACACCATCAAATGATTTCGATGACTTTGTTGGCTTAGAAGATCGTGTCATGGAGATGAAAACGATGTTGAACCTACAAACAAAAGAAGTTAAGGTGATTGGGATTTGGGGTACTGCCGGGATTGGTAAGACGACCGCCGCCAGAGTTTTGTATAACCAAATCTCTCCTGGATTTTCATTCAGCACATTTTTGGAGAATATCAAAGGATGTTTTGAGAGGTCTTGTGGTAACGATCATCAGTTGAAGTTGCGTTTTCAGGAAAAGTTGTTGTCTCAACTTTTTAACCAAAAGGATATTGTGGTTGGTCACTTGGGATGGGCTCCACAAAAGCTGAGTGACAAAAAAGTGTTGGTTGTTCTTGATGAAGTGGATAGCTGGTGGCAACTAGAGGAAATGGCAAAAAGAGAATGGTTTGGTCCCGGAAGTATGATTATCATTACAACCGAAGATAGAAAACTTTTCAAGACACTCGGACTCGAGGCCAATCAAATCTACGAGATGAAACTTCCAGTTATAGATGAGGCTCTTCAGATCTTCTGTCTATATGCCTTTGGTCAAAAGTTTCCAGATAATGGTTTCGAAAGTCTTGCTTGGGAAGTTACGAAACTTGCGGGTAAACTTCCTCTAGGCTTGAGAGTTATGGGGTCGTATCTACGAGGAATGTCCAAGGACGAGTGGATAGACGCACTACCAAGCCTCAGGTCTAGCCTTGACAGTGAAATTGAATCAACTCTGAGATTGAGCTACAAAGTCTTAAGTGTTAAAGAAAAAGCACTTTTCCTGCATATTGCATGTTTCTTTGTTGGTTTCAAGGATGATAGGGTCAAGAGTATTCTTGAAAAAAGCGATTTGAACGTCATCCATGGGCTGCAAACCTTAGCTTACAGAAGTCTTATATATGTAGAGCACAGATTAATAAGGATGCTTAGTTTACTGAAACAAATGGGTGAAGAAATTGTCTATGGACAGTCTGCCGAGCCTGGAAAGCGACAGTTCCTGACGAAAGCCACTGAGATTTCTGATATTTTTGAAGAAAATACTGTAAGTTCCTTTTTTCTTATGTTTTCTTTGTTTTTTAAGCTGAGATTTTTTTTTCTTTTTGAATAATCTTTTAAAGGGTACTGGAACGGTTCTAGGCATAAAGCTCCGAGAATTAGAGGGAGAGGAAATCCAAATGAGTGAAAGCGCTTTCCAAGGGATGAACCATCTCCAGTTTCTAGATGTCGATTGTATCTTATGCTTACCCGAAGGCCTCAACTGTCTTCCCGACAAACTTAGACTGCTAGATTGGAAGCAGTGTCCATTGAGATTTTGGCCTTCCAAGTTCTCTGGAAAGTTTCTTGTTGAACTAATCATGCCCAACAACAAATTTGAGAAACTTTGGGAGGGAATCAAAGTAAAATATAGTAGGCTTTTTTCTAATTATATATAATTGCGTGTAAAGCGCGGTTAGTCATTTCTCTAAAACTTTTTTTTTGTATAGCCTCTCCCATGTCTCAAGCGGATGGATTTGAGCTACTCTGACTACCTGAAAGAGATTCCAGATCTCTCGAAAGCAACCAGTATCGAGATACTAAAACTCCATGACTGCAGAAATTTGTTAGAGCTCCCCTTTTCTATTGGTAGGTTAATCAATCTCGAGGAATTATACCTCAGCTTTTGCGGGAGTTTGGAAAAAATCGGTGGTTGCTCGAGTTTGGAAAAACTCAGTGGTTGCTCGAGTTTGAAAGAACTCGATCTGAGCTATTCTGGGATAGGAGCATTGGAATTGCCATTATCAGTTCGTACTTGGTCTAGCTTTTATAGATTGGATATGTCAGGGTTGAGTGACCTCAAGAAATTCCCAAATGTTCCTTACAGCATCGTAGAGTTGGATCTGAGCAACACAGGGATAGAGGAAATTCCTCCATGCATTGAGAATCTATATTGTCTGGAGAAACTAAAAATGATGGGATGCAGGAAGCTGGAAATTGTATCTCCAAACATTTCTAAGTTGGAGAAACTTAAGACTATTGCACTGTGTAAAAATGGCGCTGAGGCGCTTGGTGTGGATGGACTTTTTAAAGCAACGATCGATGGGTTTGATAAATGGTGTCACCAGTGGCTTCTCATATCAGACTTAAACATTCACTACATTTTACCGAGATGTCTAACGGAGAAGGTTCTTACGCCTCCATTTTCATCATTACGTTTAATCGGTCCTGAATTAAACACTATTCCAGATTGCTTCAGACGTCTCTCCGGACTAGGTCAGCTTGATATCTCAGCTTGTCCAAAGCTCACAGCACTGCCACCGCTTCCAGCTTCCCTTGAAGCACTAAATGCATGCGGGTGTGCCTACTTGGAGAGTATAGACTCTTCTTTTCAAAATCCAAATATTCGCCTAAACTTTGCTGACTGCTGCAACCTGAATCAAAAAGCGAGAAAGCTCATCCAGACATCAGCTTGCGAATATGCGCTCTTACCGGGTGAAGAAGTGCCTGCACATTTCACTCACCAAGCTATTTCTAGTTCACTAACGATCGATCTGACTCCAAGACATCTTCCTTCATCCTTCAGATTCAAAGCTTGCATCTTACTGTCAGGACTCCTTGGTTCCCTTAATGTGTCTTGTTGCGTCAGAGGTAAACAGACTGGCCTCACTCTCCCATATGGATCAACCCAGCTTCGTTATATGTCAGATCTATACTCACCTCGAAACCATCTTTATATATTTGAAGATTCTGTCTCTCTAAGCCAGGATTTCCCTGAAGCCAAAGACACCACTTTCAGCGAGCTTTCGTTTCTGTTCACAGTGAGGAATGATGAATCATCCTTGGTGGTGGTTAAGGGCTGTGGTGTACGAATTTTGGAGGCAAACAATGAAAATGCAGATAATGATGATGATGATGATGAAGGTGGTAATGATAGTAAAAGTGCAGACGATGATGATGATGATACTGATGACGTTGATGAGGATATAGAGGATGATATCGATGATAATGACGCTGGGTTTTCTGATTCAGTAATTTGACATAAACATAGAGGCAAACAAAAGAAGGAAAAGAATCAGGACGTGAGGACAGTGCAGAGACGAGGAGCTGGAAACGAATGAGGTTAAGCCTTGTGTAAGTGTTGTGATGTTGTGGCGAGAATGGTGTATCGATTTTCTTTCGCATGTGCGGTCTGAACACGGGTAACATAGACAGAGAGAGGACCAGGCTGAAGCTGATCAAAGAAGAGGAGGATAAATACTCGACATTTTCGAAGCTTGCAAAGCAAGGATCACAACGTGCAGTGAAGGAAGCAAAAGCGATATTGCAGTGGATCAAGAGGTCCGGTACAGGTGAAGAGCCATAAAGGGTGGATGAAGGGAAACACCGCACTCAGGTCTTCTTGATAATAAAAAGTCAAATTCTGTAAATTGAGTCTTGATGATGCATGTAAAAAGTTTAGAAAGAAGCAAAAGTTGTTGCTACTCTTAATTGACGTTTCTGATTCATAATCTGGCTAGTGAAATCATCCGAGAGGATCGCGTAAGTCCCAAGTAATGTGGTTCTCTCTCTTGTATTCATCAAAATGCTATGCTGTGCACTGTCCCAATCATGCAACGGCAGACACTTTGACCACTCCCACCTTTTTTATCTGTAGAGTTGTGCGTTATTTTTATCAATCGGACTTTGGTTTGTACATATACCTTTTTTAGGCGGTTCTATACTGAATTTTTAATACATAGAATGGCATTTTATATAGGTATCTATATATATAAAAGAGTGTTTGAATCCCTCTAGGCCCCTCCACATCGACAGCCAGCGTGTAAATTATTTCTGCCACGTGTCTGCCACATCGGATTTCACCGTTTCATTTAATCCATGTTATTGGGCTTTGAAGGGTGTTGGGTTTTTGAGGTTGGACAATATGAGTTTCAGGGCCCTAACTTTTCTTCACCAATCTCTGCGTCTTCTCTCTTCCTTCCATCAACGCCTCCAAGACCTTCTGGCTTCACACTCGAGTTGAAACGGAAAGCTTCTGGTAATCAATTCAGAGACCACTACGAGACTTCAATGCGTCGATTTAGGTATGAGGCGGTTTCCAAGCTGTATAAATATGCAAGTGTTTCTCACATCTAAATCACGCTTTCAGATTATTTCTTTC
This sequence comes from Erucastrum elatum, assembly GCA_900406325.1. NCBI lineage: Eukaryota > Viridiplantae > Streptophyta > Magnoliopsida > Brassicales > Brassicaceae > Erucastrum > Erucastrum elatum. The sequence goes on along the minus strand of OVBX01000172.1, from coordinate 1,188 downwards.
TCACTTTTAGATAATCGTATTGATATGGCTCTAATGATTCTACAGTATTCCGGCGAGCTCCTTCATGATTGTTGGCTTTTTTAAAAAAAAAAAAAAAAATTTCTCCTTTGATTCTCCTCCTGATTTCGTTATTTTTGCTATGAATCGAATTATGATTTAGGCTACCATGATGCAAGCGAGCACGGAGCCGAGGTTCCAATCTAGGCTCGCCGCCGGTTGATGTTCACCGTCTCCCACGGTGTGCTCTGAATTTCCGGTTCTCCGACTCTCCTTTGATGATCCGGTTTACTGGGTCTACATTCTTTGATGAGTTAACCGAACCAATATCCCCGTTATGGTTCTTTTCTTTCTCATTATAATGGCTTACTCCCCTGTTGTTAAGTAAGTGACAGTTTGCTTTTCACAAAGTTCGTTACTTTTTCCCTTGGTATTGAATGAAATAGCTTTCGGGTTTAGAAATGTGTAATCTTTATCTGGTTGCTATGTGTTTTCAGGNTTACTTTTTCCCTCGGTATTGAATCAAATAGCTTTCGGTTTAGAAATGTGTAATCTTTATCTGGTTGCTATGTGTTTTCAGGCAGTACTTCGTTGATGACGATGACACGGTTCCTCAAAAGGTAAGTGTAAAAGCTCTCTCATTAAGCCATTTATTCGTCTCTTTACTGTGTTTGGCTCTTTCGCAGATAGTTGTTCATACTGATAGTCCGAGAGGAACACATTTCTGCAGGTCAGAAACACGTCAAAGGGTTTACTTTGATTCTCATAATGTAGTTGCTTGCGTTGTTACATGTGGTGGCCTGTGTCCCGGTCTTAATACTGTGATCAGAGAGATAGTTTGTGGATTGTCTTACATGTATGGTGTCAAGAAAATCCTTGGAATTGATGTAAGGTCCCCTCAATCTTTCATCACTGCTCTCAGATTTTTTAAAACTCAATGTATATTTAAAATATAAAATCTTGAGAACAACTGTGGTTTGCAGGGAGGTTACAGAGGCTTCTACGCAAGGAACACGATCGATTTGGACTTCAAAACAGTGAATAATATTCATAAACGTTGAGGAACCATCCGTGGGACTTCAAGAAGTGGTCACGACACCACAAGGATAGATGATAGTATTCAAGATCGTGGATTTACCAGGTTCTTGATTTTTAGTAAGTCAAACCAACGATACAACCAAGATATAGTTG
>OVBX01000171.1:0-56161 GCA_900406325.1 Erucastrum elatum | reverse complement strand
TTGGAATATCTGCAAATTCAATTGATCACACGAAAACGAGTTTTTGAGATGTCGAAAAGGGTAAACATAGTCTCTGAACACTAAACTGTAATATAAAGTTCTTGAATATACTTGATGACGTAGTCTCCGTGGGAACTCTGCTGGATTCCAATCGTAGAGCTTAAAAGAGATCCGCCCTGTAGGGCACTACAAGGAAATGGACAAAAGTTGGTTCATAAAGCACACATAAGCCTTTGACGTAAGAATTGCTGAAGAGTGAAGAGAAACCCACCACAGTTGAGTAAGCACTTTTGTTGTCACCGCAGGAAGGTGAATGTTCAAACTTTGTGTCATTTATTCCTTCATTTGGGTGAGCTTCACCCGAACCTGTAACAGGGACAAAGTTGTCTGCGTCGATGCTAGGGGTAAAGGGTACAGACCCCTGAGTGGGAATCTGCCAATCTTCAGAAATCAACGAAGCCTCTTGTTCCTTTCTCTGGCCACTAGAGCATGTATTATCTGCTTGAAGTTAATAATATGGGTCAAGAGGAATCAACTTAAATTTCCAAGAGAAATCAAACATTTACAACGACAAAGAAATCACGTGATGCTAATGATTTGGGCTGTTCAGGTATACCTTTGCCATCATCGTCGACATCAATAACGCTGTTATCATTCTGCGATAACACTTGCTGTTGTTTAGAAGCAACTACTCCTTTATCTACAGTTTTCCTTTTTCGCCTGTTGTTGTGACGCTCTAGTTTTCTCCGACAGCTGCGTTTTCCCTCATCAAAGTCCGGGAGCACATGGAACCTGCCATATGGTTTACTTATGTAAGCAAGGAACCAGCATCGATACGACCAAAAAAGTGATAAAAGTTCCCACTAACAATACCGACTACTCGAAGCCTTCAGCTCAGATTATACAGAGCAAAGAGAGTTGGATAATGATTTGTGAAATATTCAAAACGATCAAGAGTCTCTCCCCAATTTATCTAATTTCTTTTTCTTTTTTCTCGAATACCAAGAGAATAATAACGTAATCCAGGCTCGAACTCGAAACTACAGCATGTAATATTAGTTTCGTTCCAGCGGTCACTCGAACCGGGGACGTCTAACAAAATGTCTATGATAGATCACCTAAAGATAGATTCAACAGTTTGTAATCCTATCAAACAAACAACAGGAATCAATCCAGATCTTGCGTGTTGCTAATCAACTCTCATGAAGATAGTGAAGGTGAAAAGCATAGGATCAAAACTCGAAGGTGAAAAGAAAAACACAATAATAGAAACATACTTTCCACACTGTTGACAGTATCTCTTATCCTCTCCACCAATCACAACGTAGCTCGCGTTAGCACACGTGAGACAAACCCTATGCCTCTTATGATACCCTTTGAGCTCGCTTATATCCACTTCACAACCCGGAACCTGACACCTAACCACCCCCGACCCACCTCGAACCCGCTTCTTCTTCGGAGGCAGCTCAGCCTCCTCCAGCTTCTGATCGAGCTCCGGACACGAGCACGGAACCATGCCTTGCACGAAATTGGAACACAGCAACCTCGGGTCACGCTTCCTGACCCGATCGGAGCCCGAGCCCGATTCATCCGGAGAAGGATAGGATTCGGATTGCGTCGGAGGTTGAGTCGTAATCATCGGAGGAGGGACGGGAGAGAAGAGGAGTTGGTCGTCTGCGGCGAAGTCAAGGAGATCTCCCCAATCCCACATAGCGGAGGAGGAAGGATCGTCGTCGAGAAATGCCGGCGGTTGGATATCCATCTCCGGTGGTGATTGCGGTTGCGACATAAGAAGATGGTATTGTCTTCAAATCGTTTAAGGACCCATTGGTTGTTAGGGAAGTTGGTGATTTTGGTTGAAGGTTTTTGGGTTAAATTGCAAATCAATCCTCCAAATCTGGGAAAAAGTAATTGCAAAAACTGAGAATTTTTTTTTGTATTTTATATAAAAATATAATTTCTAAGGCCAAAAAGATAATTTATCTAGACTAGTGTACAGTTTTTTGTTTATGAACGTGAACTCGTTGAACTAATAAACACAATCATGATTAGTTTTTAATCGTGCTGTAATAGTTTTATTCACATAGTATTATTTTCCTTTTTTTAGTGCTTAACTTTTGACATTTTGTATTGTTTGTGACATCAATAGTATATGACTGTAATTAACTTAACCCAAAATTTTTAAAAGCTTAAATGAAGTTAAATTTTATTAAATTGTGTATGTGATTAGTGTTTTATATTATACATAACCCCCTCTCATTAAATCACCATTTTCAATTACACAGGTTATTATCACATATTTTCTCAAAAATAAATTTTCACAATTGGTAAGATATTGTGTAGAAAGCATTTTTTGTCAACTATTGAAGAATGCCGTTCTCATACATACAAACAGTTGATAGGTAGTTTATAATACACATCCATGTTTTAGTCTTGAAATAAGAATGAGTAATAGACATGACATTAGTGTCGTTGTAATTGTTTCGCATACCAAATGCCAAAAATGTTGAAAACAATAAATAACATTGATTAAAACAAAAAAAAACACGGGAGAGAGAGAGGGTTTTGAAACTCTCTCTAGTGTCTCTCTTCCTCATCTACAAACCCTAGTAGCCGCCATCATCGTTTCTGGCTGGGAGGAGATGGGCTTTGGCGTCTTCGCCGTATGCTCTTCTCTTCCCCTCTTCTCTGTTTTCCCTTTCTCTCTTGTCTCGTTATGTCGACTGTGTTATGGGCTCTGAATTTTGGTGGTGCTGGGTTCTCCGGTAGAGCTTGTGGTATGCGATGGGAGCTTAGATCTGGTTATTGGTGGGTCGGATTTACTCGAATTTCGCCGGATTTGAGGATTTATCGGTGTTGGTTCGTTTGTAGATTGAGTTTGGTGTGTTCGGTTAAAGCCTCCAGCTCTGACCGCCATTGTCTCCAGCCAGCGTTCGCGCTCTCCCTCGCGGTTCAGGCGTAGGAGCTTCTCTCCTATTTCAACGGTATTGCTAGCCCCTTCTCCCTAGTTTGGTTCCTCTGGTGCAAGTCTCTGTCTTCTCCTGTGCCTTCGTTTTTTTCTATGTTCCTCCTCTGTTGTTGGTGTGTTCGTGTTCTCTGAGTTGATCCTGGTTTTGAAAGTTTGGTTGAGATGAGTGTCTCTGGAGTCAGTCTCTCCACATAGCAAGCCTGATCTGTGCTCTTCCCTTGCCGTCGGGATGGTCTGTGCCTCTTTCCTCGCCGCCTTATCCTTGTCGATGTGTTCTGTTTCTGTCAAAGGCTTCCCTTGTCTCTCTCCGGCTTATCTGGCATCGTTGCTCATCGGTTCTTGCTTTGGTTGATTCTCGGTTGTGTTGCCTTGGATTCTAGTTAGTGACCTAGTCAGTATCTGTGCTTCTTTCCCTTGCTGCTCTGATAGGTTCAGATTAGTGATTGCGGCCTGTGCTTCTTCTCTCGCCACCAACATCTTGATCCTCCTCAGGTTTTCACTTCTGTTGCATCACTCTATCCATGTGCATTCTCCTCTCGAGCAGTTATGTTGACTGTCCAGGTATTCTCCTCATGAAAACTTTGTTGCGTCATGTGGGTTTGCTACTCTTATTTAAACCAAAGGGGTTTGAGCCATTTGGAGTNTATCCTTGTCGATGTGTTCTGTTTCTGTCAAAGGCTTCCCTTGTCTCTCTCCGGCTTATCTGACATCGTTGCTCCTCGGTTCTTGCTTTGGTTGATTCTCGGTTGTGTTGCCTTGGGTCCTAGTTAGTGACCTAGTCAGTGTCTGTGCTTCTTCCCTTGCCGCTTTGATAGGTTCAGATTAGTGATTGCGGCCTGTGCTTCTTCTCTCGCCACCAACATCTTGATCCTCCTCAGGTTTTCACTTCTGTTGCATCGCTCTATCCATGTGCATTCTCCTCTCGAGCAGTTATGTTGACTGTCCAGGTATTCTCCTCATGAAAACTCTGTTGCGTCATGTGGGTTTGCTACTCTTATTTAAACCAAAGGGGTTTGAGCCATTTGGAGTTTGATGGGGTCTTTGGTCTTCGGTTGCTTGGTCTCTGTGCGTTGGTAGCTTCTTCTGTCCTCTCAAGGATTGGCTTAGTACAGGTGGTATGAGTGGTACCTTCAGCTCACTATCTTGTCTTAGTTCATGTGCGCACCTTGAAGCGGTTGGGTTTAGCTCATTCTAAGCGGTTTTTGGGCTCCTTTTGCTTTTGTGCTGGTCTCCTCTGTTTCGGTTATTACCCTAGAAGCTAAGAATAAGCTAGCAAACTATTGTATGTTCTGTAAACTCTTGCATTCAATAGAAGAAATTTTTGCAAAAAAAAAAAACTATATAGGTAAAGTCTTCTCTTCTCAGTAAAGAAGTATTAGATTTGAATCTCAGTCATCATAAAAAAATGATATAGGAACCAGCTTTTATTCACGGTCCATAAAGACAATCCGCCTTCTACTTGGAGAAAGAAATCAGTCCATTTGGATATTCTGATTACTATTCTTAGGGACGTGTCTATAAAGGGAAATTCTCCAATTATCATGTAGTAACTATTTTGTACTATTTACTATATATAGATGGACACGATTTTTAATTATTGGGGAATTACAATGTTTATTAATATAAGTGTTGGGAAAATGCGAATATTTTGTTCAAAGCCAATGGCTGCAACAATCTACCAACGAAAGTTTATATAGGCAAACATCTATCGTGTCGTCACATTTATCATTTTATGTCGCTGATAATATTTCAAGAGAGAATAAAAATGTTTTCGAATAACTTGCAGAAAAGAAAATAAAGAAGGAGAATAACTTTCCATGTGCAACTTGCAACCAACCAAACCCTTTAATAGCTTCTTCTAGACCAACACAAGCGCGCAAGCTACAACACGTGTCCAGATCACAATCCTTACATGACAAAACACACACATGTAGACTCCGACACGTGTTCGGATCACAGACATTATAAAACCCTATAGCCATTGGCTCAGTATTCCTCAGTTCCAGTAACAAAAATCTTCTATACAGATAGAAATGGACGGTAAGGGAGGGTGTTGCATTGCAAGAAGGTACACCGGCGGAGCTGGACCGTACGATTATGATCTGTCTCAAGCTGATCGCATCATGCTTCGTTTTCGTCCAATCGCTCCTAAACCAACCAGCGACGACGGCGGCGGAGGAAAGCCCGTATCCAGCCGAGAGAGCATTGCCGGAAGCTCCGACGTTTCCTTTAGAGGAGGTAGAGGGAAGAGGAAATGTCAGCATACGGAAAACAGTGGTAACGCTAACGCCAGGAGGTGCACTCGACGGAAGAGATCTGGAAAACCCGTTGTTCACGGCGGAGATGCTAAGGTGACTCTCTCTCTGTTGCCCGAGAGTCCCGGCCAAAGTGATTTTACAGATGTGAAAGTGTCGGTGACGTCGGATGCGGAGAAGCAGAAGCGGCAGGGTCCGTTTTGGCTGAGTTTCAGCGACGGCGACGACGGGGTGTTTACTCCGGTGTACCGGACGTCGGAAGTTACACAGAGGAGGACGGTGGTGATTTCGTCGTGTATGACGGTGGAGCGTGTAACGGATGCATGGAATGACGGTTACGGCCTGGGGAGGTCCGATGAAGAAAGGAAGGTGAATCTCGCGAGGGACACGTGTCCTGGTTTCATATCGGATGGTTCGGGTAGAGTGACGTGGACAAATGAGGCGTACAGGAAGATGGCGAGGGATAACATTCGCGTCGAAGAAGGTGCACCGAAGAACATGAGCGGTGATAGTTTCAACGTGATTGTGCGGTTGGTGATGAGGGATAGGCCGATGCTAACGTACACGGCTTTCACGTGCAGGGTGAAACTACAGTTCACTTGTCAAGATCGTGAGAGATGCTCCGTCACGGTGCCTTGCGACGTGTGGAGAATGGACGCTGGTGGATTCGCTTGGAGGCTCGACGTTAAGGCCGCTTTGTGCCTTTGACCGGTAGATATAATGTACTGGTTGTCTGGTACCGTACACCGTAAGATCAGTATAGTCACGACCAGCGACAAAGTGTCCTGGTCGATGCAATACAAGTCTACGTGATCTCTATAACAGAATATGCATTAGTACAAGTAAAATGTCTCTAGCTAGTTTGTTTGTTTTTTTTTTCATTTTGAAATATTTATTATGAAATGCGCTTAATTATCATTATCAATTTTTCTCATAATTTCCGTTTATTTATTTACTTGCCATCCAAAAGAGGCACTGTCTCTTGCTAGTTATGATAAGCATAATAAATTATGTCGTTTTTATTCTGTCGTCTTTTCTTTTCTTCCTCGAGTATAATTTGTTTAGAGTTCTTGTGTTGATCTTTTTCTTCGCACTAACGCATTGGTGATGCTAATTTTTTTAAAGGCAATTAATTGTAAGTATTAAGCAGAAGAAAAACGTAAAGTATTTAGTTCGTCTATCGCATGTGTCATATTTCACGGCAGGGTCGTCACCGTCCAAGTGCAAAATCCAAAAGTGGTCCAAACACAAAATGTGGTTTCTTGATCGCTTCAAATGAATGTGTGACCTAACCGGTTTGAGACGTTAGTTTATAATATGATATGATTGTACTATTGATGAGAAACATCCCACATCGGAAATATAAGAAATATTCAACTACTATATAAAGGATTAGAGTCAATCCACTAATTGTCAATTAATGGTTTTAAGTTGGAAGCCCACTTATATATTACTAATGTCTTATTCATATTTTCGATGTGAGATCTTCTCTCCAATATGTACCGGTATATATTGTTCGATTGGTATATGCTACTGTAAAATGCTCTATTATTCAACTATTTCAACGACCATATTCAATCAAATATCTAAACCTGCCTCTCTGAAAGCACTAGTACTACACCCTTTACATGTTTTTTGTCCTTTCACTATATTCTGAATTATTCTTTTTGTTTAATCTTTTCACGATCCAACTATATATATATGGGTTATATTCGATAGAGTTTATGAAACCATTCCTAAGCAAGCTTAGAATTTTCTACAGAGGATTTAAGGGTGCGAAAATAAAATTTGTTTGGTGCGCTAATTTTTAGGTAGTTACATTTTCGAGTCGAACTCACAATTTGGTTTTCCAGTCGAACTCACAATTTGATTTTGGGTTCTTTTGGTTTGTCGGCACCTACATTTTGAACAAACAAGGAATATAACAAAGTAACTACCCAATGAAAAGGTGACATGTCGAGCAAAAAAACAAAAGAGGAGTGTAAAGAATAATAGTTGTACTACAAATTTGAATGTACTACAGTCTCACCTTCGGTAGCAAGAAAAATATCCAGTGTTACGTGGGACATCTATCAGCTTTGCAATAATGCCAAACGTCACGTGTACCAATGTTAACTCAGTGTGTAGTTGTTTTTGGACTCTAATTCCATTATGACAGAAAAAGAAGACGTCAAATTCATAATGTCCAACGGCGTACCAAGTTCCAGATGTATGGCTAAGTTTTAGAGTTTCCGTTTTACACAATGATCCACTATTTTCGTTTGGAGTGGGCAAAAAAGAAAACAGGTTTTACCAAAAAAAGAAGTAAACAGAAACTATCCGAACAGACCTAACCAAATCCAAGTCAACACAAACCAAAGCAAACCAAAATTAGGTCAGCTATTTAGTTAAATATTTAATGAATCCAAATGGTTCGGTTTACTTCGGTTTTAAACCAAATCAAATAAAAAAGTGAAATGTTTATTTAATTAGATTAACTAAACTATTAAAATTTAAGATATTTAACCGTCTGATATAAACGATCGAACATAATTTTATACACTTTATTTATAATAAAAAAAACAACTAACAGCAAATACAAAAATATGAATCTCATAACAACTAAAAAAACAACTAACAACAAATACCTACGATATTTATATTTTGAACAAAAAAAAAGCTCTGCTACTGTTTAGGTTGCTTTATTTCTGTTAGAATATCTAGTTTTTGTCATGAACTTGTCAATACTTTTTCTACTTCATTTCAGTTCTTTATCTGACCTCCTCATCAAAAGTCTAGCTATAGTTTCATCAACTTGACTGTTGGTTCATACCAATCTGCATAAACACAAATGCACTTTTGCTGTATGCACACAACGCATCTTCTGGTGATCTTTCACATAAAAACCCCAGGAAACAAAACTTAGAAACCTGCATCCATCTCTATATTGAGCTACTACATCCGGGAACCTTAGAAATCTGCTTATCCTTCATCCACTGCCTCAGGCTCTCAGCTTCGACAAACCGACCCGCAGCTGTATATAGACCAGCCAACGTCACATAATAGCCAGCTTTCTCCGGCTTAAGTCGAATCAGCTTCCTCGCCACTCTTTCCCCTACCTCTACATTCCCATACACCTTGCACCCACTCAACACCGCACCCATAACAGCCTCGTCAGCTTCCACCGGCATCTCTTCCATAAACTTCTCCGCTTCCTCCAAAAGACCCGCTCTAGCCATACAATCCGCCATACTAGCATAGTGTTTCAACTCGGGAACTATCTTACACTCCCGCATCCGTCTGAAATACACCCAAGACTTGTCCACAAGACCACCATGTGCACATGCGGACAACACACCAAGAAAAGTAACCGCATTGGGCTCGATTCCTTCCCGAACCATCTCCTCAAACAGTTTCACCGACATGGAAACATCCCCGTCCAACCCGTAACCCAAAACAAGAGAGCTCCAAGAGATAACATCTCGCCTCGGCATCTCGACGAAAACCCTATGCGCGTAAACCAGCTTCGAGCACTTAACATACATATCCACTACAGCATTGCCGAGATTCAAACCCAAGCAAGAGCATCTCCTGACACACCACCCGTGCACGCTCTTCCCTTGCTTCAAACCCCCAAGCTGCCCACAAGCCGTAACCAAACTAACCATCACAACCGAGTCTAACGAAAAACCACAACACATCATTTCTCTAAACAGAGCCAAACCCAAAACAGCTTCTCCTTTCTGAACATAACCGCCAAACATAGCAGTGTAAAGAACAGAATCTCTCACAAGCATTTCATCGAACACCTTACGCGCATAAAACATCTCACCGATTTCAACATACAAATTCACTAAAGCCGAACTAACAAACAGACTCACTCCAAACCCTAATTTCAAACTCAACGCATGAATCAAACCCCCGAGCCTCGCCTCCTCCCGAGAAGAAGCTCGCAGGACGAGAGGGAGCGTAAAATCATCGGGTCTGACGCTGGACTCGCGCCACATGCGAAGAAACAGACCGATCGATCTCGAGGGAGAGCCCGATCTTGCGAACTCGCCGATGATTATGTTCCACGAGAAGATGTTGCGGTGCGGCATGTGCCAGAAGACGGCGAGGGAGGTGGAGAGGAGATGATGGTTTAGCTTCGAGTAGGCGAGGACGAGCTTGGAGGTGAGGATTACGTCGGAGTAGTTTGAGGTGCGGAGGAGATGAGCGTGGAGGTGGCGGAGATGGTTGAGGTTTGGGGAGTGGTGGAGAAGAGAGAAGAGGTTAGGGTTGTGTGTGGTGGTTCCTAGTGATAGAGCTCGAGATGTGAAGAGGAGTTTCTTCGCTGGGATGCGATGGCGGGAAGAGGGAAACGCTAAGCGCATCGAATCAGTAAGTCCAGTGTTGATAGTCTGAAGGTTTAGATATGAAAGTGTGTCTCTAAAATTCTAATCAGTGCCAACGAGATAATAATTAGTAGAAACAGTTTTTTTTAAATAAAATTTTATGAGGGAAAATTTGAATTGAGAAATTTTCTCAAATAACAATGGAAAATATTCTTAGAATCGTTGAAGATTGGCAGGTTGTCTTGCTATTTCTCTTGAGAGAATCAATGAAATGGATTTTCTCTAGCAGAATATTTATAGATCCTATTTGGAACCTGGTTAATGTTATACATCAAAAAAAATTTCAAAGAAGAATTTGGAATTTCATCAAAAATATGGTAACCAAATACAAATGGTGTTACATGAAGAGAAACAAGATGAATCTGAAGAAAACTTTTTCAGTTCTTACTCTTTGTGATGTAATATTTTCTAGTTTAGTTTTGCATTTAATTGTAATTCTATTATTTTATATACTTTTGTTGTAATGTTTGCATTTTATTAAATAAAATAGTTGGTAAAAAAAAACAATGGAAAATATTCTATTATGAAATATATCACACAAATTAATCAAAATGCTTCAATAAAAGGAAAATAAAGACTTATGTCCCTAGAATTAATTATTTTACTCTTAAGAATTGGATTTAAGAGCATCTCTCGTATAAAACTTCACATTTTCATCAAAAATAGAGTAAAAAAGAATATGACGTAAATTTATTCTAATCTAACTTCATATTTTTTTTCTACAATGAAGTAATACAAAAATATAGTAAATTTTATTATGGAGTAAAATATACAATTGAGTTTGAACATATCTTATCATTTTCATTGCATTTTAGAATAAAAAATAAAATGAAATTGAAGTTGTCCTAAAAAGTAGAATTTTGGAGGTAGAGTTTATAATTTAAAAATAGTTTCAAAAGAATTTTCCGATTTTAAAATAAAATTTCAGTAAAATCAATTTTTAAAATAGTTTAAAAAGAATGTATAATTTAAAAATGTATGATTCAGAAATAATAATTATATATAAATATTTATTTAAATAAAATTATTATTTGTATAATTATATTTGTACCTCCAGAATCGTGGTACAAATGCAACATTGGCATGTCTTAGTGGAACATCTTCGGTATTCCGCAATAGTAGATGAGCGGTTTTGATACACTCTATAAGAGCTTTCAACGGGCTCTCCAGTTCCAAGTATTTACATTCTGAGAAATTGATATAGGCTGTACAATGATATGGAGGCGCATGAAACAGACATAATCATCTTTGGACTCCACAAGGCAGTGTTTTGAAACCTGACCCAGACCCACGGTTGAACCGGTAAACCCAGTGACCCAGAATAATTTCGGTTCGGATTTTGTGAAAAACCCAAAATTTAAAAACCCGGAAAACCTAGAAAAACCCACTAAAACCCGAAACCCGGACCGGTTGAACCACCGGTTTAACCTATAAAAACTTTTTTTTTTCCTTTTTTTAGCTTTTACTTTTTAATTATATTTTAAAATTATGTTTTGTATTCTAGGTTTTCAATTAATAGTTAGGTTTTCACTTATTAATTATATTTTAAAATTCTGTTTTGTTATTGACAGTTTATTATAATAATTTTTTACTTTTGGTTTATTTTGGATTTGAAATTTAATTTATTATTCACATTAGACATTCAAATATTTATGCATTTTGTATCTTGCCATTTTTAGATGTCATTACTATTAAATCACATCAACTAATTTATTTATTAATTCACGGTTCACCCGTAATTCACCCACGGTTGACCCAGTGATCCGGTGACCCGGTAAGTCGTCCGGTTCAGTGTCCGGATCGGATTTAAAAACACTGCCACAAGGACTTGTTTATTCGTCTGGAAGAGTGGCGAGTGGTAAATGAAGGGAAGGTAAGAGTGAGGACTTTCTTTTGAACAGAGAGGACCTTTTTTTTGAACAGAGTGCGATCAAAATCGAATCAAATGCAATCTTGCCCATTCTTTAGTTATGGTATCTCTATGGGCAGTATCATCACATTTAAGTCTCCTGCTGTTTTTGGGGTTAGATTCAAGTCCGGGATGCAATTCAACATGTGTATGATTGTAGGCCTATACAGTGGCGGATGTAGGCTTACGGGTACGGGGGCACGTGCCCCCTACTCTTTTTTTTTTGAAAAAAAATATATGTTTGTTTGATTAAATTGTTGTTACATTATTGAAAAAAAAAAGATTAAGTGAGCTGAAAAAACAGATTAAGTGCCCTCATCTCATAAATTTTCTTTTGTTTTAGTAGGGGTATTTTTCTTTTGTTTTTAGCAGGGGTTGGTGTTCGGATATCCATTCGGATTTGGATCTATTGGATTTCAGGTTTTCGTGGTCAAAATATTCAACTTTCTTCTAGTATTTCTAAATTTCGATTTAGGTTCGGTTTGAATCCTTACAGTTCGGTTCGGGTTCGGATATCTTATTTAAATTATTTTTAAAAATTTAAAGTTTATTATATACTTTAAAATTCTCAAAATTTATAACAAATAATAATATATTACATATAAATTTGAATAACATATGTCAAAATACATAAACGTAACATATAAATTAGTTTGGTTTGAATATTTGGATAAAGAATCAATATATATTTTAATTATATTTGGTGTTTGTATATATTTTAGCTATTTTAAACTTTCACTTTTGAATATATGTATATATTTCAAGTATATAATTGAAAAGTATCATATATATTTTGGATGTTTTTAATATACTTTAAATTTAAAAATAATTAATATATTTAGGTATATAAATTTATTTCGAATACGTATTTTGGTTTGGATCGGGTTTGGTTCTGTTCAGATTTTGTTTTGGTTCTCTAAATACAAAAAGCTTAAGCCCGCTCGAGTATTTAATTAATTTTGATTCAGATTTTATATTTTTTTTATCAGATTCGGTTCAGTTATTCGAAATCTGACTTTTTTTCTTAGTTTTAGGTTTTAGCAGTGTGCCCCCATCTAAAAATGTTTTTGGATCCGCCACTGGGCCTATATGATTGTTACTTGTATGTAACATACTTTATTTTCTTTGGAATACCGAAAACACACAGATGACAAAAAAAAAAGCTTTAAACCTTAGTAATCTATTATATAGTTCAGTAGTATCAAACTATTAATAACACCGGCCACCTAGCAACCATATAATTTAAAGAATATGAAGAGAACTTAAAAATAGAGTTCAATAAATATGAACTAAAGAGACTTGAATCACTAAATGTGAACAACTGTTCCCGAGTGTAAATATTTACTAAATAGACTTGAAGTCATCTTGACCGTAGAATCGTTGACTAATAAGGGAACAAAAAATCAAGGGCCAAAAAGAGATTTTCGTATTCGGCTTAGGTACATCATGGTAGGGAACCAAGAATTAAAAAGTTCAGACTTTAGACCAGAAAAGAGAAAAAGAGCAGAGAAGAGAAGAAGAAGAATAAGTATAGAAACTCACTGGCCTAACTCTGTCTCTCTCTCTCTCTCTCTCTTATAGGATCTTCAATGTCAAGAAGAAGAAGTAATCGTGTTAGAAACTCCAAAGCCGTCACTGCTCCCCCTGCACCTGTTACTATAATTGAGGGTAATGATTATTGCCCTCGACTCTTATCCACTTTCTTTTGTTAATCTCTGCAGTTTTGGGGATTAGGGTTTTGGAAAATTCGATCTATTTGTGGAAAGTTTGGGACTTTATGTCGGATTACATTGAAATCTTGATACTTTTAGCCTATCTCTGCATTTTTGTAAACAGATGTCGAGGAAGATGAATATGAAACCCACAGATCATGTTGGAAGCATGTTGCTTATCTGAACAGTCGTGAGTCCAAACCAAAACTAACCAAGGAAGAGTTCGAGTTGTTCAAACTCAATGCTCCTTGTCTCTATGGGGAATGCACACGTCGTGAAAGGTCAAGGAGAAGGGTCAAGTGCAAGTATTTAGTCTCCAAGCTACGCAAAAAACTCGACTCCAACGTTTTCATTAACTATCTTGAGTAAGCCAAATTGAAGAATTTTTGTTTTGTTTTACTAATGTCTTTTGTCTAATTGGTTTTACTTTTTGGAATAGGGTGTTGTGGAAGAAGGATGTCTTGGATAAGAAAAAGAACTCTTTTGTGTACGTTGATTGTCTATGGTTTAGTATGTACAAAAGCGAGAACGAGAGAGTCAGAAGCAATGTTTTCGAATCCATAAAGGCAAAGCAGATCTTCTCTAAGGAATACGTTTTTCTTCCTATCGTCTATTGGTAAAATGTTCATTTTCTTTTTTTGCTATTTATGTTCTTGATATAACAAAGCTTGTTTTTAACTCTAGTGATTATGATTTCATTTAGGAGCCATTGGACTTTGTTGATCTTTTGCAATTTTGGGGAACATCTTGATGATGATAACGACAAGACATGCATGCTGTTTCTTGATTCACTGAAAACAACCGGCACTGCGCAGCAGCTTCAACCTGATATCAGAAAGCGAGTTCTCTTTCTCTCTCTCTTTCTTTCTTGAATGATATTTGTGAGTAAAACCTTGCGTTATAACATGTTTGTGTCTTTCAGGTTTGTGTTGGACATATTCAGAATCGAGGGAAGAAGTGAAGACTCGAGCTTGGTTAATGATATCCCTCTCCATGCGCCAGATGTAATGACACCAATCTAATTTCGGATTTTCTTGATGCTTATTATCTCATCAGAACTGGATTTGACATTGTCATAAGTTTCAGGTTCCACAGCAGACAAATGATGTGGAATGTGGAAGCTTTGTTCTATACTACATCCATCGGTTTATAGAAAATGCCTGCAGCTTCAAGATCAACGAGTACCCATCTATCGTAAGTTTTATTATCTTCACTTAATAATAATCTATTTTCTCGTTGTTAGCGACAAGTGTGTTTCGATTTTTTTAAAATATGCAGTTGAAAGAGGACTGGTTTAGCCATAAAGACTTGGAAGATTTCTGCAATGCATTTGATTCTTTGGGAGCCATTCGTTGACCAAAGTGTTTTTAACTTTTTTAACGACTACAAAACATCAGCATAGCGCAGACGATTGATTAGTAGAAGACTAGTTCCCTCAGAAAATTCAGAAGGGTTTTGAAGATGTTATCAGTTGATAGGGAATCTCAAACTTCATCAGGAGGAATATTAGGAAACTATTGTGGATAGTATTTTATCTTTTTAGGTGCTTTGATTTATTAAAATGTTGTTCTGGTTTTGGCCAGGCCTGCCGGTTATATTAAACTTATCATATTTAAGTGGTAACCAGTTGGCTTTTTAGTTGCGCCATTGGCAATAAAATAATCTGAGTGGAAGAAGTTATGAATGAAGCAAATCTTTCTAATTGGTATTTGGTTCAGTTAACAGAACAATGGTTCTCATTTCAGACACAGGACCTGCGATAAATATCAAAACTGAAACCAACTAAGGAAGTGTTGATCTATGCTAAGCATTATTGCCAAGTAAATGAAAATGAAGTTTCTAGAGAAGAGCCTTTGAAGAAGGAAGTTTGATATTTTAGAACTTTAGTAATTCTCTCTGGGATTAAGCATGGTATGTTTTGTTTTGTCTGGTAAAAGAATCTCAAAACTTCATGAGAAGGAATGGTTTTGACGGGGAGATATCAAATAAGTATATGGTTCATTAATCAGGAACAATGAATGATCTACGTTTTTAAAAACTCAAAACATGCAGTAAACAACAAAACTCGAACTAACACACAATACGTATTTTTAGTTAAAGAAATGTTGCTCTAAACTAAGGATTTATAGCCAAGTTAACGCTTACGTAGTTTCTAGAGATGAACATTTGAAAAAGGAAGTTTGATTGATGTCAGCTCGGAGATACCAGAAGGTAGACTTATCTTCATCGGTCCAATGCTGCTGCTGCTGCCATTCCCACCAGTTGATTCTAAAGCTCGGGAAGTTTGGAGAGCCATCTCGGCGTGGAGTTGGAGACATGACAAAGCCATCTAAGACAAGACAAAGAACATAAAGCCAAATTGTAAGACTGTTCAATCATGTTTAAGCTAATGATAAGACTCGTTATTTCCTTTTAGTTATCTACTATGGAGAATGTATTGACTTACCGAGTAGCAGTCTCGGTCGATATCTGAGTCAGCTATTTGAAGAGCCCACGTTCTAACCCATTCAAGAGCTCTGGCAAGTTCAAAATTTCCTTCGGATAACGCTGAGACTATGTAGGAAGGGTGAAGAGCAATCAAAACAGAAGAGGCTGCAAAAAGAACCGCCCTTCGGACATAGGCTTCTGGGTGATTGCAGACTTCCCTGTACATTTAAGTTATGAAGCATTCAGTATAAGATGCTGAAGTCTGGATCATACACAAAAAAAGATATGATGTGTACCTTCGTTGTAACATATCTAGAAGAGAGAGAGCTAACGCAGATGCTTCTGGATGCATTGATGCACACTGCATACAGACTCCGAGCATGTGAACAAGTTTCCCAAGGACAACAAAGTCCCTACCAAGCAAGTCAACACCATGTCGTTTCTTGTCAAACTCTTTCATGGCTGGAAGCATAAAGGCTGCTGCGTATAATGGAAACCTATTTTGTGACCAGTCAGTACTACTTTGATCTCTATCTCCTGATCTCAAGCTCCACCTTCGAGTTTTTCCTTTCATCTTCTGTCCAGGTTTTGGCTGTAGCTCCCTCTCGTATCGGTTTGCCCAGTTGAGATGAAAAGATCCTGTCTCCTCGACCTTTCTCCATGGGGTGCTCGCATCGCTAGGCAGATACCAGGGCTGAGGATCTGAGATATTTGTTATCAGAGGTCCACGTGCTTGGTGTTTAGGTTTCAATGTCCTTGTATTAGCAAGCTCTCGAGCTGCTTCAGACATGACATCAAGTATCATTATGCGCTGACTTACGTCTACGTTAGGCGAATACAAAACACTGTTGAGAGTTTCCAGGGATTCAAATGGACGGGTCACGAGCAACGCTATTAGAGCTCTTTGCCGCTTCTCTTCTGCTGAATCTTCTTCACCTTCGACTGTTATATCAGAGCAGCGAACCTGTACAAGAATGCGAGTAAGATCACCAGCTATATGAGTCAGTTCATCCGGTGATGCTCGCACAAGTTTCTCTGCAACATATATCGCTTTCTCCACCTGCAAGACGTCATTCCATTAAAAGTTAGCTCTTTCTGTTGAATCTTAATGAAGGTATACACAAGTTTTTAACGGCAGAGAGGATTCTCTCTATTTACTTACCCCATCAGCATCATTAGTCTTCCGAAGAGCTCCAACAACATCCACCAAATGTGTAAACTGTTTCCCTAAATCCCTGTCATCATCTAACAGATCATATGGCTCCAAAGAAGTAACACTAGAGTTATCTGAGCTGACACTTGCGTTATCATCATCATCATCATCTTTATCACTCTCTGTTCCACAGTTTAAAGTAGCCAAATCAACTACTTCATCTGGATCAGCCAAAACAAAACTAGCTATTTCCTTGCTCTTGCGATCCTTCTTTTTCTTGTCTCTGCTGCTAGAGTCTTTCACTTCAGTTAAGGAGGATGATGTTTTGGTTTCACTGTCTCCATTTTCTATTGAACTCGTGATTGGTCGGACCCGTCCAACGGTCGTTTGCAATTCAGATTCCCAGTCAATTGAATTCCCAGTGAATGAATCATCAAGGTAGAGAAGATTCTTCGGGTCAATAACTTTAGAGAACATAAAGGCAATAGAGCTAGCCATTTTCCGGACCAGATCTCCTGGGTTCTCCAGTCTACCTGTTGGCAAATAACAAGACATAAGACGATTACAAGGTTAAGTTACTTTATCTTTACCCAAGATACTGAGAGAGATGAGTGTTATACAGCTAACTCCTTGGAGAATGTAGTGCTTTACATCCTTCGTTCTATCTAGTTCCTCTCTTGACATGTTCTCCAGGCAAAGCCCAAGAGCTGCAGTTATATCTGCACCATATATTATGGGAAACAAGAGCTGGAAGTCTTAAAACAGTAGCACGAAGATTAAAACATTTCTTCATCATCTACACAGTGATCAAACAATACGCCTAGTCAAACCTACAATGTGTGATTAATTCATCGATATATATCAAGTTTAAAAACAAGAAGAGGATACAAGCTTGCTGCTCCAATGGGACAGACTGCAGAAACTCCACTTTTGACCAAACTGAGGCTATTCGCAGCGTTGTTTCAAGCAGTCCTTGAGTGGTGTCACCTTTAGCAAGTGCATTAGTAACCGGTGGGCACTCGAGAACCGAAAACTGTAAGATCCATCGCAGACAACGGATAGGAAACACTTTCCACAGCAAAAACTTGTCAACAAATATGGACCTGTAAAATTAAGTCCACAAAATTACTTGGAAAATACACTGAAGTGGGTAAAGACCAAAAAAAAACAATTTTGCACACCTCACTGATGCTTGATGTTTTACATTGCGATGAAACAGAGTCCAAATAGTCCAGAAGGCTTCAACATCACTGGCATGCTCAGCGTATAGCTGATGTAAAAGTTGTTCAGCCATTTTCTCAACAGCATACGGATCAGTCACTGCTTCCACAGTTTTCGACCAAATCTGGGATGTAGGATCCAACTGAAATGATTCAATCTCAACATAACCCTTCTTTGTGTTTAGTAATCTCCTAACATGAGCTAGGACGTGAGGTGTTACTTCACTTAACAACAAATCTGCAAATAAGACACGTAGAATAAAAAATTACTCTGAACTACATCATAATTTTACTGAAATAAATCTAACTAAAAAAAACATCGCCACACCCTCAGTACTAAGAAACTACAGGTCAACATGTTTCTAACTCCTGTCTGTAGCGAGGATCAGATCAACATGCTTAACTCCGACATTGGAGGGGACAGAAAGTGAATAAAAGCAAGTCCATGGTAGTTGACAACACTAAGAACAACTACAGAACCTAACTGAAATTTGTGGACAACAGAGTAGGTTGAGAAGTGAAATGCTCGGAGCATACATACCTGACAATCCGCGTCGACAGATACGGGAAAACATTTCCCCAGCAAATGATAAAACAATATCCGTGCTGTTAGCCTCATTGCAGGAAGCTCCGTCGTCTAATATTTGAAGAAGCTGATTGGTAATGTGCTTGAAGTATAAGCTTTAGGACTCATGTCAAAGACAAACACTGACCTTATTGTATATGATATAGTTAACATTAAAAGAAAAGATATCTAGTCTATGTGCACAGAGAAAAGGATACTGAGAGGAAAGCAACGGCGGGGCTTTCAACCGTGCTTTATCAGGAATGGAAGTCAGTATCTGTGACAGCCTAGATGACAAAGCCTTGAGATTTCTATTCACGGAACTGTCTCCTTGATAATAATCACCAATTTCTTTAGTCATCTTAAGCACTCCAGCGTTTTCAAGCAAACACAATATAAGCAATCTGTCATCCACAACAAAGTCACATCACTGACAGATACTTATACTAACATTTGCATCAGCTAGAGTCTAAATATACCACTGGACATAAATTTATACACAGATATTCATAACGTGCCAATATTTGAAAGGAGGGGGACTAAAGACAAAGTTGGTCTACATTGGCGCGATCAAACACACGAATAATAATACCATTGAGCGTATTTCTCAACCGGGAGATAAATGCAAAAGCTGAAAAAAGAAACAGAAAAGAATAGTTTGTGTGTTTGGGCACCTTTCCACATTGGTCTGGACAGAATTGGCATCAACGGCAGCATTTTTGTCGACGTGATGTAGGAATGGAACCAAGACCTGAACAACCTCGACAACAGGTCCATCTAAGAAGAACAAGTCATACAGATGTTTCTGCACTGAAACAGGGAAGCAAGAGAGCCAATCCGAGGTAACATCTGCAATAAGAAAACAAGAACTAGTTGAAAATAAAGACAAACATAACATTCAAAATTACATCAAAGAAAGAACAACTCAAATCAACCAGGACTAACAAAATCAGTATCTAAAACTGAACACAGTAGCAAACTAACTACAAGGAAGTAAAAAAAGCCTAACCATAACACAAGTAAATAAGAAAAAAAGTGTGAATATTTCGATAGAAAGTTACCAAGCAACAAAACGCGAGCAAACGTTGGAAACGCAACACCTCGGTAAAACGTTTGAGACCAGTCACTTCTCTCATCTGCACAAGGAAAAGGGGTGGTAGAGACCTGCGTGGCGACAAAAAGACATAATCATAAGTAACTCCTATGTCGAGAAACTTTCGAAAAATTAGACGAGACACCATCGATAAATACAAAACCTTTTCTCCGTATTTGTCACCGATACGCGTCGTTGGATCGACCGGGAAGATAAGAACAGCGACGGAGTGAACAGCGGAGATGACTTGGTCAACGTGCTTGGCGTCGCTGATAGCAGAGATGGCTTCTCCGACCTTTTCGAGGAGTTTTGTCTCAAGTGTTTGCTTATTAGTCTCTGCTTCGGCCATGGACTGTGGAGAGACCGAAATTAAAAAAATAAATTTTAAGAAAATAATCAGACGCAATCTCTCGGTCTCAAGTCTTTCTCCTTGTCGAACCAAGTCGGGGAGTAATGAGTTTCTCGAATTTTTTTTGTTGATTCTACTGAGAAAATCGATGAAATTCTTTTTTTTTTTCACAAATCAAACACTGCGACCAAATAGAATGGTTCTAGATGTTTTCAGGCCCAACGTAGCTACTTCTCAGCATTTTGGGCCTCTGCGGCTAGCCTTTCCGTTCTCATCTGATTTTATATTTGTTGTTTTTAATGAATGCAACTTAATTAGAAAAAAATTAGATCGACCAGAGCATGTACTTTAGTGTTCTTGTTCATTGTTGAAATTAAACTCAGAGTAACTAATACATTTTGGCAATCAAAAGCTTCAGTGTCAAAACTATATGTCGGTTTGAGGTTTTATGCTGGATTGGATTAAAGATTGAAACTGGTTATGTACATCCTTAATAATTAAAGGATAAGACTGGGCTGTTAGATTTTGTTACACACGCAAAGTGTATCTAGCCGAGTGATATATTATATGAACAAGTGATGTATCTTTGCGGATTGCCACAAATCAATTATATTTCTTCATTTCTTGAATATTAATCAAATACAAATTCAACTCTTATAGTGACAATTTAAGTTTTCTCCTTTTCTTGCACAAGAAAACTCTCCCCATATGCTACTTTAATTTTTGTATTTTCTTTCTATCACAATAAAGCTCTTCACTCTCGTGTTTGAAATTGCTATAACATCAGCTAAAGTATCTATATTTTGAAAAGAAAAGAAAGATGCGTTGGATAGCTTCTTTAACCTTTTTTTTTCATCCGTGAAATCAGATTTGCTTTAATAAGTAGGAGTCTAAAAAGATTCGCGTGATCATAATACAACAAACAATGTCAAAACTCCAAAACCATACAATCATATATGGAAATCGGTAAAACCTTTTAATAATCATAAACCTTTGAGTTTCTTGTTCAACAAGTAACTAAACTTAGGTCGAGTGAACCTGCCGCCGAGGAACATATCGGCCATAACCTTATACATGCCCTCGGTTAAGTGGACTCCATCCCAGTTAATATACCGACTCGGGTACTTACACGCGGTGGCCGTAGCCGACCCACAGGTCTCGAACACTTCGAAGTTGTACGGCTCTCCCGTTCCACAGCACGCCTTGAACTTCTCGGAGATGCCGTACTTGCTAGGGTTCTTTATCACCTCACGGTACGCGTTCCAGTAGTCTGCGTAGACTATTGTAGCGTTCGGATACTTGATCCTGGATTTTTTTATATTAAAGAATGTTATTAATAGCACTTTATTGAACCAGCACAAAAAACAACACTGGTAAAAAATGTTAATAACAGAGTATATTATAAACTAACCTAAGTTGTTTAAGTTTGTATTGCAGTGCAAGATTGTGAGTGTAACTCTGGTTATTGACACTCTGAACACATCCTAGATAGTCTCGATCGTCTTCTCCAGCCAGCGACATGGCTAAAGTCAAGCATCCAGTTGCTGGATGCCCTTGTACAACCATATGTCTCACACCTTTGTTCAACAATGTCTGAAATTACAATTCAAATATAGAATCAAATTCAAACCGAACCGGTCGGTTAAGTTCTACAAGTTTAGCAAACGTTGTTACCTCCAAGAACCTTGTGTAGGTTGACATACTAAGTCCTCTAATGGTGTCGCTCGACACAGTTGATCCAACGGTGTAGGCATAGTCGTTAACTCCGATCTCTCCGATCCAAAACAGAGAATCTCTAAACAAAGAAACCTTCTGCTTCGTTCCAAGTGTTTCCAAATACTTTTCGAACCAGCCAAGCTCTGTCTCCAAAGACTGGGGAGTCATATCGAGCGTCAGGTTGTTCTCGGCGAAGAAAGCGTGTTTTATCACCGTGGCTCCAGAGACGGCGAAGTTGACGCCGTAACTGTCCGTGGCAGTGCCGTTACTGCCGTCGGTGGATCTGAGGCTGAGGTAAGGTGGCAGAAACGGTAAGTTCATCGACTGCGCCACGAAGTCGATGGTGAGTCGCCCGTCGGAGTAACGGTTCGTTGGCCGTTTGAAGTATGTCATGCCGTAAGGGAAGCTTGACAGGTGTCCGAATCCGGCGGGGCCTTCGCCGGCTCGTGAGTTTCCTGTGTCGGTGAATGAGTCGCCGAAGGCGTAGATTCTGTTGAATGGACGACGGACGCCGAGAGCTGGCACGGCGGAGGAGATGGTGGATAGGAAGAGGATCGCGACGGTTGCGAGGATAAGAGAGATGGAGAAAGGCATCGTGAAAGGAGGTTTGAGATTTTATGATTGAAGTACTTCAGTTGAAAATGGTCGTGTGGTACACACATTTATATAGGGGTGACTGGTGCGGAAATAAAAAAAGGTGTATTGAACGAAATCTGGTAAAATGATTTATTGTTGAATGTAATGAAATATGTATGCCAATATTTCATTTTTTCTTCATATTTTCTGTTCTCTCTATAATTGATGATAAACATATACTTATATGCTAATCTTTTAACAACAAAACATTTGAATATGATAAACACCCACAAATATTGAAACTTTGGATGATTGTTTTTTTATTTTTGGAGAATATATACAAATATTATGATCTTAACATGTAAGATGGGTGGTTTCTTAAGTTTTAATTTTGGTTTTGTGGCATTTTCATTTTAGATATCCATCATATATTTTTGTATTGTTGTATAGCAGTTACTCCCTCCGTTTCTTAATAAGTGTCATTGTAGAGGAAATTTTTTTGTTGCAAAATAAGTGTCGTTTTAAGTTTTCGATGCATAATTTATTGATTTTATTTTGCAGATTATTTTTCTATTGGTTGAAATAGGAGTAACTGTATGGGTAATAGTATTTTTATATGGAAAAAATGCAAAATTAAATGATTTCTCAATCTGCGTGAATAATGTCAGAATGACACTTATTCAGAAATAGATGGAATATTATTTAACCACAGTATTAGTGATTTGTCATTATTTAAAATCGTACAGAGTTTTGAGACGATAGCACACCATTAATGCTTGCACACAATAATAGACAACATGTTATTTTGGAAGAGTTTCATTATTTAAAACATCTTTAATATGGTCTTCACTTCAACCTAATTCTATTACGAATATTGCGAATTCAACTTCAAAGTATTTTTATAGCTTTTGAATTATGTTTTTGAAATATTTACAGCAATATTTTATTAACATTTTTTGTGAGAGTACCTACTTTCATAAGTTTGTGTTAAAAATGATCGTGGCATTATACTTAGGCTCGGACCTAGTCTAACACAATTTAAGTGACTATACTATAATAGTTTATCTCTGCCGTGGCATTAATACAGTCATATGGGCAAACATATCTAATGGATAATATATTGGATATATATAATTTTTTTATGATAAAGTGTTTAATATATAATTAAGTAAATAGAAAATATGGTTGAGGCATGGAGGTGGTTAATGTGGTTGGATGTGGAGGGATTTTTAGTTAGCTATTAAATACATCAGCCACCTCTCAATGAAAACACTCGCAAGTCGCAACAGTGTGGCAGCTATGAAAGTCAGCGATTAATTTCCATAGAAACCGCATTGTACACGACGACTACAGTTTTCAAGAATACATTTTAAAATTGTACCCAATTTCCATTTTTGAATTTCTGATGTCGGTCTAAGAATTAAGATTGTAATTTCACTTTAGCTTCAACAGAGAACAGAGACGGTTCAGCCAAAATGAACGAGTCTTTTCCATGCAACTTGTAAAATTTACAAGTTGCCACGCGGTTACAATAACAAGTGGTTGTCAAAATCCCATCGGCCTACTATACTCCAAAAGACGTACCACGATGGGCAGAACGGTTTGGCATATTAACTGACACGAGAAGTGGCAGATGAACTCGCCAGTTAACTAGGCCATTGGCTCATCATCTAGATATTATTTGTATCTAACAAATTCCCCCACTTTTGGTAACAATAACCTTGTTTATATAAATAGTTGAAAATGTGCATGTGACAATAATGAAGCGAATGTAACTTATGGGTGAAGATGGTAGGTGCCTTCTAGGCGGTGTCTCTTAATTGCACTAAAAACAGGTATCCAAAATTCAGCTTTTGCAAAACAAAAAAAAATCAGCTTTTGCGCCATTTGCTCACAAGTCACATAAATTACATTTATCACATTTTCTAATAGTAAAGAAATCTAGTTCTTGCTAGCAACAAACTGATTTTATATAAACAGGCTGATTTT
Source organism: Erucastrum elatum (assembly GCA_900406325.1). Classification (NCBI taxonomy): domain Eukaryota; kingdom Viridiplantae; phylum Streptophyta; class Magnoliopsida; order Brassicales; family Brassicaceae; genus Erucastrum; species Erucastrum elatum. The sequence goes on along the minus strand of OVBX01000171.1, from coordinate 31,856 downwards.
ATAAGGAAAATACACGTAATTTCTCCCAACAGGTTATTATAATTACTAACTAGATTCTTCAAGAACGAGTACTTTTTTGTTATTTTTTTAATATAAATATTGATATTTCTTCGTTTTAATTATATAAACTATAAAATGATCAAGTTTTAATTATGTTTGTTATATTGTGTACAGTATAACAAAATTTAAAATACGTCACACAATCGTTTATTGTTTGTAAATAAGTTAAACAATGGTTGTATCCAAATTCGTACTTGGAATATTATATAATTTTTTAAAAAATTAAAAATTATATAAAATATTGCTAAACATATAAAGTGGCTAATAATATTTTTGTTTAAGTTTTATCCTCGTATAGTTACAAAATCTTAATTTTAATATCAACCTTTTAAAATTATTGCAGACTTTAATTTATGTTATTAATATTAAAAAAATATAGGAATACAAAATTGATTATATAAAAACACAAATCATTTAAGTAGTTAACATATTTGAGTCATATCTAATTTATTTAGAAACATGAGCTATAATAAAAAATAAATCCATAAAACCAAAAGACAACAATACCATTAATAAATTTTTTTAGCTAGTCATATCATTAAGAATATTTTTGGAAAATTTGAACATTTCATTAAGGTTATAATTTGGGAATGATCTCCTTCTAATAGTATTGATCCCAAAACTCAAAAAGGAAAACGTATTGTTTTTATTTTTCGTTTCAAAACTATGTGGTGTTTTTGTTTTTTAGATTAGCTACCAGTTGTTTTCTTTAGGCTAATAAAATGACAAAAATAACATAGAGGTATCCAATTTAACAAAATAAAAACACTACATTTATATGTGCAGATGAAAACAATAACATTGACTACCTATAGTTGTATTATGATAATGATTGTAATATACTTATAATACGTTAATTTCATTCTATGCGATGTTACATACAATGTACTAAAAGACAATTCTGTTAAGTTCTTTTATTTGTTTTGTCAACCAATTCCAATAAGTTCTTTTCGCTGATGCTATTACACAAGTATCTTGGACTATTCTTTATCGTCTCTGGTCGGTACCATATTGTTGTCATAATTTTATTTTTTTAGTGACCACAAGGTTCGTAACCTACACGGCTACACGTGTCAACGATGCAGGCGTATGCATTAAGTGCAATCCCCGTAGTCTTGTTGTTACGATATGAAAAGAAGTTGAAGTTGTTAGTTGAATGAATCTAATACTAATAGCTACGTCAATATATAAGAGAAATCTAGATGGAGATGGTCATTGGTATTGATGCGGTGTTTGCACTCTCAACGGGTAGTCACCCAATAGCTATTGTGTTTTTAACAGTATTGACTGCTCATTTTCAAGGTCTCCGTAAAATATTAAATTCGAAATGTGTTTCGTTTCATATATATACATGGGCATTGACACACCTTTTTCTCAAAGGTAATACAAAATTTGATTTACAGAAAGATGGAAGTATATGATAATACATAGATTATTTCAGTAATTAGTTTAAACAAGAGAAAAACAATCACTAGTAATATTTGGAACAACTAGAAAATGATGATGATAGTTACTCCCTCTATTTTCTTTTATAAGTCGTTTTAGAGGAAATTTTTGTTCTAAATTATATGACGTTTTCGGTTTTCTACTATGTAAAATTTATTAACAGTTAATGTCGTATGATCAATGATAATATATCTTCTATTTTTTCATTGGTTGATTTGTGGTTATGTAAATAATTAATGATGTTTTTGTCTAGAAAATATAAGAAAATTATGTTTTTCTTAATCTATGTGCAAGATTCTAAAACGACTTATAAAAGAAAAAGGAGGGAGTATTGTTTTAATCGAGTTCGAAAAAAAAATTATTGTTTTAATCAGTAACCCATGTTTTTTTTCATGTTTTTTTTTCAAAAAAAACGAAAACATTACCCCATGAAATAATAAATTTGTTGAGAATAAATTGTAGAATATCCGACAGAAAAGCAAGTAATACGTTTTACAGATAGCTTCGCAGTGCCATGTCGATGACAGGACCAATTCGGAAACCTTCGGCCCCACGTAAAAAACCATATTAGGTCATTTCTATAAATACTCTTCAATTATTTGTATTCAAAGGATCTGTCCTACACTAAAAACCGGTATTGGAATTCGGAACCAAACCGAACTGAACATTGTGAATTTTGGTTATTGGTCAGTTAGGATGAACAAACTGAATATTGTTGAAAATATGCTTGGTTATTTTTTTTTTTGAATGAATGTAAAATTTTATTCAATCAAAAACTTTGTACATCAAGTGCTACATCTAATTGATAAAAAAATCAAAAAAATGATACTATGGGAGGCAAGCAAGCTTGCAAAAATCCAAGTCTAGGAGTGTTCTCGACGAGTTTCATGAATTCTGATTAGTTAACTGAAATTAAACCTATATATATATATATCCTAACTTAACATAATTGTCGGCTAACCAAACCTAATCCCTTTTTCTTTCAAATTCGAGCTTATTCTTCGTCGAGTTCTCCAACTTTACTACTCTCGTCCTATTCGCCAGATTCTCAAGTCTTTTTGACCATGAGGTAAGATCTTCCTTCTCATGCTCTAAGTACATGTCAATTTCAGTTAGCAGGTTGGGTTTGTGATTGATTTAGGATTTTAGGTTTTAGTCAACATCGATTAGGAGTTTAGGATATGAGTCGAATATAAGAGTCAACTACCGGTATGGTATTTGTCTCATATGGTTTGTTTATTGATTTTCAGTTTCGGGTTTTTGATGGATTTAGAATTTAGGGTTCTGGTCGAAATGGATTTGGGGTTTAAAAGTTTGCACCTTTATGATTTGGGTCTTGGGATGAGTTGATTATCAGCATTTTGTTTTGATTCACAAAACATGAAAATGCAACTGGTTGAAAAAAAAGATCAGATCAAGTACTGATCTTCCTTCACCAGCAAAGAGAAATCAAGCTCATTAAGTAGTAGTGTGACAACACTTCATTCAAAAGCAGGCTTATGTATCAATTTCTAGACAACTTCTTTTGATGAGGTAGCTTCTTAGAGAAGTAACAACTTAATTTAAATAGATAATAAATTCATTGGTTCTACCTTGTACATTTTTTGTGGTATGAATCCCTCCTTGTACATTTTTCCCAACAAATCATGTCAATGAAATTCAGATTGATGACAAAAAAATAAGTTAATGAAATTCAGATTAATTGTTTTGTCCAACAAATTATGTCAATAAATCATTTTTCATAAAAAGTAAAGTGGATATTTTTCTAAAAAAGAAAATTATACAAATCAAATGACTATAACTGTAAAAGTCCATAAAACGATGGTTAAACCGTAAATTAAAATATTACCAACCACAAAAATTCCAAAAATTCTTTAAAAGCTGCTGAACTTTTGCCTATGCTCCACGTTTTAAATTCATCAATATTTTAGATTTTTTTTTTAATTTACAAATTTATTTTAGGTAATTCTGTTGGGAAAGCCGCGGGAAAGAGAAAGGTGTGTGTATATGAAAAAAAGGAGATTGTTGATGTGTTTCCAACGACGACGTGATCGTCCTCTCTCCTACTCTATTTTTACAATTTCATCTCCTCTTTTTCCCAGATTATCATCATTGTCTTGTCTCTCCTTAGATCCTGGTTTCTCCTCGTATCAGAACCAAGATCCTCTGTTCTAATACCGACAATGGCAACGGTATAGAACAACCTCTATCTCCCTGTTTTTTTTTTATGTTGTTATTACCATTACCGAAGATTAAGATCTCTTTATGATGAAACAAACCTGTTCTTAAGGTTTTTTTTTTGTTGGGTGGTTGGTAGGGAAACAAAGGAAGACAACTGCCAAAATTTGGGGAATGGGACGCGGCGACTAATCCAGGCGCCGCCCAAGGATTCACCGTCATTTTCAACAATGCTCGTGACGACAAGAAGACCAAGAAAACAGCTGTGGCAGCACCTGAGAGTCTTGTTACACCTCCAATAAACAACGAGCCTCAGCAGAACAACAACCATCGTCATCATCGTCATCAACAGAACAACAATCACCATCGTAAGAAACGTAATTCTTCGCCACCCCCACGAGAAAAGGTATACCTTCTTTCTTCCAGATACAGATCCCAATCTTGACAAAAAGAGTAGACTACTCACGTGTGATATTGTGTTTGCAGAAGAAATGGCTCTGCTTCCTTTGAATCTGGTTCGGGCTATGTTTTCAAAAACGCAATGATAAGGAAGCAGATCGGTTGAGCCGAGAGTAGTTTTCAACAAAAGACAACGACAAAACCTTCTGTTCGTATAAGATGTTGCTGACTTCAATTCTTCTTCTTCCTCTTCTCGTTGAGTTTCTCTTTTCAACTTTGTTTTGGGTATATTAATTAAATATACATTATTGTTCTTGCTGCGTCTTGGTTTGATTTTATAAAAAGGATAAAGACAATGTCCTTTTCAGTCATGTAATACTGCATAAAAGTCATGTTATCTAATTACCTAATAGCATTAAACTTCAAAGCAAAAGGTATGCGTCTTTCAGATATATTTCCCTAAACAATTGTAGTCAAGTCCTCATCGTGTTATAGAGTTCAAGATTAACACCTGAGTTTCCTAATTGCTCAAGCAGCCTACAGAAAGAAGATAAAAAAAAACATTCCTACACAAGGATTGTTACCAAAGATTCAACCAATAAAGATGACATAGAGAGAGTGCAACAAAAGAAGCTTCTGTCTGAAACAACAATGCCTGTCCTCAATTGTTAACAAGAAACCACTCTAATTCTTCTCCTTACAATCCAATGGATTTAATAATACTCTTCATCATAGATTCCATGTTAAAAAAAGCCTAAGTCAATCCCTCACCTTTTCTTGGTCTTCTTAGCTGAATGACCCGTCTTCTTTTTGTGCCTGCTAAAATCCGAGACAAACCTGAATGTCTGACCACAACCCGGTTCAGCGCAATGATAAGGCCTCGCCCCTGTGTGAACCCTTACGTGCTCCGTTCTAGACCAAGCCCACTTGAACGTCATCTTGCATCCCTTCCATGGACATTTCAGTGGACGGTCGTCTGAGTGAACACGCCGATGTTGAACCAAATACTTGTGCGAGAAGAAGTTTTTACCACAGCCTTTCACAGGGCAGATGTTTCTTTTATGCATAGACAACTGTTTTGCAGAGCTGAAACTCATCGTGCAGCCCTCAATATCGCATTTATACGCAGCAACGGCAGCACGTTCCTCTTCCTCGTTCTCTTCTTCATCATCTTCCTCTAACTCTTCTTCACTTACAACTCTAGAGAAGGAAGCATTACTACTTCCTCTCTTCGGTTTTGTCTCTGAAGACACTCTTGAGGGCTTCAGGTTTCTCACCCTAAGCCGTGTGCTAGGTCCCTCCATGTACGGATCCAAATCTTGATTCTTCTTTCTATATCCAGACTGTTGCAAAGTGCGACCTCTTGTGTCTCTCAGACTCTCAACCATCTCGGTTTTTACTTTACGTTTAGCTGTGGACCTGGTTTGCCTTTTCCTTGTACTGAAACCTTCTCGTTCCTCTAAAGAATCATCAGCTGAATCATTTACTTCACCACCTATTCGACTAGCTTGAATATTCCCCCTTTGCTGATAAATCCCATTTTCATCTGAATCATATGAAACCGGAATCCTAATCACTTTAGCTCGTCTGCTCCTAGGGTGCATGTAGATACTATCATCATTATGACCATACACAGAATCCTCCAAAGAATCTCCGTCCATTGAGCTATCTGAATCTGCACATTCCCTCGCAGCATATTCTTCTCCAAGTGAACGGTCTGAAACCTCATCATTTGGCTCAAATTCTCTAACACCCTTGTCTCGGCGGATTCCCTTACGAAGCAGCTGCTGATCAGACATTGGATTTGATGAATCATCATCAGACATTTCTTCCTCATTCCCAAAAGCCCTCCATTGCTGCTTGTAAGAATGATCCTCTGACGTGTCATCATCAGAAACTCCATCATCTTCCCTATTAAAAGAGGTCAGCTTCTTGCGAGGCACAGCCTTCTCTCTCATCTTTCTCTTCCTACTATACTTTCTTCCAAACATTGTGGTTGCATCTCTAGAAACATTACAAGGTAACAATCTCCCTCCACTGACATCCTCAACTCGCAGATGACTTCTTTCAGATTCTTCCCCCTCTAAATCTTCCTGCAGCAGAAAGGGATGCACCTGAAGAGATTTGAAAAAAAAAACATCAGTGTTAGATTTCACCAAAACAAGTATATGAATTAGTATGGTTTGATAGTAGTCAATAGTACCTGATGTGACATCCAAACCTTCCCACACCATTTCCCAACAACATACTTCCTCTGTCTGGAAGATCTTTTACCAGAAGAAACTTGGTGCTGTGTGGGTGAGCTTGTTGCTGGAGAGCTGCGACCGAACATATTGTATATGACGGAGTTGTAAGGCATCTGCTTACTGTACAGAGGAGAGCGGCTGAGGATAGCGCTGTAAGAAAGGTTAATACTCAATTTCACAGTCCAGTCACTGTTCCCAGCCTTAGCTTCAACGTTTACCAGCGCTGCCTGAATCGTTTCTTCATCCTCTCGACTCACATTCCTGAACTGAGTATCATTCCATTCGTGGTTAACTCCAAGCTCTTCGGCAACAACCTTTCCTTCAGCCTCTATCCTCGGATACTCTGTAAACAACATGCGTTTCTTAATGATCAAAAGACTCGAGCATATGCATATTTATAGCGCAAGTAAGAAACTGGAAGCTTGTAATGTTGCTGTTGTTACCTGGATGGCACAGTAACATTATGTTAATCCCTCCAAAAGGACGGAGTTTCTGTTCCACTTCTGCAGCATGCTCAAGACAAAATACGTGCAGCTGTGAGGAATCATCTTCAGAGGTTGAAACAAAGGGCAAAGTTACTTCAAGAACTGATGCACTGCCGCCATTTGATCCCTCAGCAACAGACCCTTTTCCTTTCCCACATGAAAGTCTTTCACCATCTGTAGCCTCCTCATTGCCATCTGTACCAAAAGCTGGTGCTTCATATGGACTAGCACCATTATGACTGATCACAGAATCTTTGCCTTTGTGATCTTCTTCCTCGGAATCAGAAGAATCTCCATACGCTGAGGCCAACAACCCAAGAGCACCATCTTCTTTATGCGCTTTTGTTACAGAAGCTGTTGAAGTTCTTTGACCGCCTGTCATTACTGAGTGGTCCGTAGTTTGACCCATGCTTTCTGCGTCATGAAACAAAGATATGATCAAAGCCTATAAGAGTGGAACACTTTAAAGACATAAACAGGATGAGCAACTAGTAACTTACGTGAATGAGACTTAACTACAAGAGATTTATCATCCTGACCAGGGTTTGCAGATCCAGAAGGAACAGTCCAATCACTGAAGAAGCTACAATCTGCAGAACTGAGATATCTAGCTGCTGCTTCTTTTGGTTGAACAATAGCTACACAATCGAAGCATAAGATTCCACATGTAACACATGAGAAAAGCCTCTGATCCGAAAGTTCAACAGCTCCATCGTTTTCCTTCTTCCTTTCGGCTTCTGTCATAGTTTCTTGATTTCTGCTCCTTCCACATAAAGATGTAAACTTTTCTTTCACTGAAACAGTTTCCTTGAAACCGCTATTCAGACCGACTGTATTACTTCCAGGGCTTAGGTCCTCAGATTTTGGTTGGATTGGCTTTTCCTGGTTAGCAGTCATATGTGATCCAATTCGCAGGTCCGAACAAACCGATATAATATCTGAGGAACTCTGTGGAAGAAGAGCTACTGGACCTCCTTTTCCAAGCGAGCGGAGCAACTCATTGTTGTGGATAACGTTTTGCGCAAACAACTCTTTACTCAACTTTTCTCCTTCACTTCTCTTCTTATCTTTGAGTCTAGAACTCCGTGGCTTGGCGTGGATGCTTGTTGGCACTCTGCAATGAACGAGTGATGATGACACCTAAAATGAAACTTGCTAAGGAGCTTAAAAACTTGGAGAGTGAATAATGGGAAAGAAGGATTACCTTGAACCTAGAGCCAATGCGTAATCATAAAGTAACTGGAGATGAGAAACCATAGGAGGGTAACTTATTGCAGCTCTCCGGATGGCAGCGTCTTTTGCCACTCTCAGCCATTCGGGAGTTGCAATGTTCGATGCTTCTCCACAATTGAATCCTACACACATCTCAAGCATTATATATCATGCTTTTAAAGTGATTAACTAGAAGACACTACTCAAGGTTTGCTCACTCACCGTGACTAAACCCTGAGTGATATGCTCTTGGAAAAGTGACGACAAACTCTCCAGGATTTTGCACTAACCTGCAATTCAACAGAACGGATACAATTGATTGTTTATTTTACAGTTGAAGAAGTTAATGGAAGACAACAAGATCAAAACAGCTAACCTGCAACAAGGTATTCCAGCTTTAACAAATACTTCAGGAGACATCACAGTTGTCTTCTCACCAAGAGTAGAAAATGTCACTGAGAAGACAAAACAAGAGTCATTATCCACATAGCAATAAGCATTTTGGTGGAAAAAGAAAACTAACCAAGAGGATTAAGCTCTCCTCTATAACCATGATCCCTAACAACCTCCTCAAAAGCCAAAGCAGCATCCTTCGGCACACCGTACCAAGTCTTACCAGCACCCATATGCAGGTAATTGAGACTATGAAGATCGTGGTCCTCCACATGCCAAGCAAACCAGCTAAACATCATAGCAACATACACCATCGGAGACGTAACACCAGGGATCTCCTTTTTCATGAACTTAAGCAACGACCCTTCCGCTCTAGCCATCGCTCTCATGTTCCAAGCACTCTCACCAACAGTCCCACCATCGCCGCCACCGTACTCCCTCCTCCTCGCAGCCGCCAGGCTCAGAGGGATGAAAGCAGAGCCAGGCATGTCGTTAGCGTACTCGACGTTGAAGGGTTTGTCCACCGTGGCTCTCCAGTAAAGTGTCTCGATCTCCAGAGCAGAGAGCTGCTGACTCTTTCTACTGCATTTCTTGAGGTAGTTCTTCTCAAAGGTCTTAGCTTTGGCCTCGAACTCGCCGAAGCTGTAACGCTCCCCGCTCTGCCACACGGGTCTCTGCACGGGCCTCTGCCTCCTGGGGCAGAACCCGACCTGCTGCTGGCGCGTGGCGAACGCGGGGCTGCCGTCGTAATCGCACGCGCCGCCGTCGCGAGCGGCGAGAGAGCGGTTGAGGTTAGAGACGGTGGTTTTCTTGGAAGGAGGAGGGAGGGGAGGGAGAATCTTGCAGATGCCGTACCTGGAAGCTTCCTCTTCTATCTTGAAAATGTAGGCGATGGGATCTTGGAACTCGGCTAGTGTTGGTCGGAACTCTGGGGCTACTGGTAACGATTTCAGCCATGGGAACACGTCTGTGCTCTGCTCCGAAACCGACATTCAGACAGAACAGTAAAGGAGGAACCTTTTTCTGTGGAAATGTGTTAACTTTAAGGGTTTCAGAATCTGTTTTTTTTTTTTTTATGAAACCGTCGTCGTTACAGAGGAAAGAAGCAACGCAAAACAGAACAGAGAAATTGTAAGGAGAAAAGAAGAAGTAGGAGTAAGAAGAGATTCGACAGTCTCTCTCACTAGCTATAGCCTTCTCTCCAAGGGGATGGAGGGTTTTTTATTTTGGTATTTAGTTTCTTTTCCTCGAGGAAAACGATGGGCTTTGATCTCGTTTCTTTTGTGACCCTCTGTTTTTAATGTACGTTCTATTAAAGAAAACAGAGGAAAATATTGTTTTCCTTTTTTTCTTTTTTCCTGAGAGGAGGGCTTGGGTTTGGGCAGACCTTGAGTTTCTGCTTTCTTTCTCTGTTTTTTTGTCTTATTTTATTTTTTATTTTGCTTTCTTTGAAATTACAATAAAATTTTACTTTTTGTTTTGAAGATATTTTCTTCTAATACTCATGGTAATTTGAAAAATTATTGATTTTAAGAGAAATAAAAATAATTACTAAGAAAATAGAAAGTAGAATAAACCGAATACGAAATTATAGAACCATCTTCTTAAATACTAATAACATAAATAATTTTTAATAATTTTCTAAATTTGTTTGATTTTAAAATGATTATTTTTTGATAAAGATGATTAATTAAAAAAGCAAAAAATAGTAATTGATTGTAATACGTTTAATTTATTTTAAAGGTATCTATGTAATTGAAATTTGTGAGAATTAATGTGGATCTGATACATAAAAATTGTTTACTCAATAATTTGAATAAATGTATTACAAATTGTATTATGTAAAAGAATGCGAAGAAATTTCGAAAAACATAATTTATCCTAAAAAGTCTATATCTGCTGGACTTCACCCTGTGTCATTAGTATTTGGTAATCAAAGGTCAAATGAAAGTCACGGCAATGCACTCTAAGCATCCAACCATCCAGAATTTGCCACGTCGGTCACTACATATTACAAATAATTAAAAGTCGTTTAGTTCGTTAACTATTAAAAAATTGAATATATTGTTCAAAAAGTGGAAAAGAGATTTTGAAACACCGAAGGAGTCACAAGGATGCATGATTGTTAGAAGTTGAGGTCAAGAAACGCAAAAGCAGTGACGAAACAAAGAGATGAAACATGCTTTCAGAATTGCTAGTGTGCGAGACATTTATGTGAATACTGAGTGATCGCTGATGATAAGATACTAAAAGCAACAAGACTTCCAAAAAATATATAACTTTATCAAAACTAGACCATATTGCGAAACAAGAGATAAAGTTTGTTACTCCAAAAGTGGCACTTGCTTTTTTCTCTAGAACCCATCTCATTTCGATGATGATATTATAGTGTGATGACTGTCAGATGAAGAAGCCGGTCAACACAGTGATTTCAGCCATGGCCCATGGGAACACGTTTTGGCACTGCCCTGAAAACGCTTTATATCTCACGAACAGAGGAAAACCCGGAAAAAAAAACCTCTCTCTCAAATTCTTTGCTTTCAGCTATGAAATAGAGCTGAAACACAACAAAATTTCCGCAAATCTAAAAGGCCAAATTAAATGTAGATGTATAATTTTCTACTATTATACATCTTGTTTGTTTGACCAAAAAGAAATACATATAGTTTTTACTAATATCTTTCTGCTATGGTATCTATAAGTGATTATGTTTCCAAGGAATCTAACTTAGCAAAAGAAAAAAAAAACATTTACGCTCAGCTCTGATAACATAAGCGCTTTGGTTTGAGTCTAAGCTAATGATTTGCTACACAAAATGATGATTTTAGTTAAAAACCTGGTACTCTTCTATATCTGAAGATGGAGCTAGCTAGAGTGAAAGACAGTGATCTCTTCCATAAACACCTGAAAAAAAAATCAAGAACCAAGTTGCTACTTGCTAAAAAGATCAATATGAAGCTTCAGTAACATACTAGCATACTAACATGATAATGAGATTCTGAACTCGCCAATGTTTTTTTTTGATAAAAAACTCGCCAATGTTGGTCATGCAAAAACAAAACACTACTAATATATGGAATCCAATATGGTTCCCAGGCCATGAGAAGCCACTTTCCATGTCTGGTAACTTGTGTAGATACCGGTATGCATCAACAAGCCTTCTTCTCTTTGATTCTAATTTAGAACCACATGGTCAGTCATCTCAATTCTAAAAAAATATCAATACTAAGACTTCCCAGTGTAAAGATACATTATGCATACTCTTTCATAATTTTACTGAAGCATCCTTTCAGAAGAAGCTTTTGGATACAGATGGTAAAGAAGAAACAAAAGTGACCGTTGAAGCTTCAGTCGAAAAGAAATATTGATGAGTGAGGCTGTATGGTTTTACAATGAATATATGTCTCTTCATCTATACACACCAACGCTGAGATAGAAACAACCAAAGATCATTTTATTCGATGGGGTTTGGTTTAACTAAACCAACTGTTTCTGGAGAAGGCTTCCACAGAATGCCAAATCAAACCTCTCTTCAGGAGGGTCTCCAATGCAGTCGAAAACCGCCTCTGCGTTCACAAAATCTTCATCCGCTGTGTATCTGCACATTCCAAAGATAAATGCTCATCCAATCTTCTGACTGATATGAATTTCAGAACCATTACGTTACTATATAAGAAGATGGGGGCTATCTACTGAAACTACTAACCCACTCTTTGTAACTATACAAGTCATTCCCGCAGCTTTTGCAGCTGCTAACCCGATAGCGCTGTCTTCAACCACGACACATCTGCAGACATAATAAACAGAGCCAAACTATTCAGAACATTTTAATTTCTACCAAAAAAAAATCTGACTCATTCTCCTGTAAAGAAACACTTTACCTTGAGGGATCAACTCCAAGGGTTTCAGCTGCTAAGTTGTAGATGGCCTGTTCAAACAAAAGTTTCCATGTCTTTAACCAAGATGATGAAGCACACAAACTTGTTGTTAGTATATTACCGGGTCAGGCTTCTTTTTGGGGACTACATCTCCTGCAAATATCTTGATCTTCTCTGCTCTTTCTGGTCCAAGCAAGCAAGAAACTATAGCAGACACCTGTAGTCAAAGCTGATTCACATTTCTCTTTATACAAAACACTTAATAATGCAGCTGGCGTAGTCTGTTTTTTAAGAACTAAACTCTCATCAGGACATGACACTGATATCCATATATGCTCAAAAGTTTACTGTGGCCTTTTGGAAACTGAAGTAGTAGAACCTGATTGGTCATACCGCCTTTTCATTTGAAGTGCTGCACACGGCGACTTTTACTCCATTCGCTAGAGCTTGATCAACCAGCCTGCACAAGAATGCTTGGTTAAGATATAGCCGGCTGATCAAACCAGACCATATGTATATGACTTACTAGAAATGAACAAGCCTATTACAAACGTTCATAGCATCAGGATAATCCTTCAACTTAGATGAGTGTTATTCAGCAAAGCCAGTTGCATCAAAAGCAAGTGACATCATCAAGAATGTGAATTAAGACGTTAGAAGGGAAGGGACACTAACTTGGCAACACCGGGTCGAAGAGGAAGCAGCTTCTTCTCGATGAGAACCATGAAAAGCTCAGTCTTCTGCTTGTGAAGCCCAGCTATGAACGCTTTCCTCTCTGCTTCATCTTTGGGAGCTTTTTCAGGCCAACCCACCTTGTTAAAATACGCCGTCATCCTTTATAGAAACAGAAAAACAAAGAAAGTCATCACTCAAATTTCATTCGGACAGGACTAAACTGAAACTAGATCAAGGATACCTTTCTTTCCCACCACCGATTTTAAGTAGCTCTCCGTACAGATCAACATCCCATGTAACACCCAAATCTCTCTGCGAGATTACTTAAAACTCAAGATTGCAGTTTCGAATCACCAAGAAACAAAGAAAACAAGGGAGGAAAATGACCTCTTTGAAAGTGTCGTTGAAGGAGATCCTGTGACCATCCTTCTCGGTATCGACAAGCACTCCATCGCAGTCGAAGAGAAGAGCAGATGGAAGAGTCGACGGAGAAGATGAAGCAGAGCAAGTGATTCCGCCGGAACGAGATGCTCTCTGTATTGTTATTCTCTGTTTTGCTTTGAGGCAATTATTACCCACGAACCGCGACTTAGACGGAGAAGGTGTCGCGTTAAAGGCACGCGCCGCACTGGGGATGAAAGATGATGCGGCTGATAGCTTAGGCTGAGTTGAAGAAGAAGCATAAGAAGGGGGTGAAGGAGAGAATTTCAGAGTCGCCATTGTTTGAGTGTCTCTCTCTGTGTATCTATCTTTCTATACTAACGGTCGGAGATTTCTTTAACTTTATCCGCTCTCGCGCTAACGACCACATGCTATAACCACCCGGTTCTGGTCGGGCTTAGGGTACTTTCCTTCTCACAAACCGGGTCCTATCTTTTTTTTTTTGGTTTATACAATTTTGTGGAGAAAACATCTCGATGGAAAATCTCAGATAGTTTTTTAAAAGTATTTCATAAAGTTTTTAATGTAAAACCTCATTTAATCTCCTTTTATTTATTTAAATGTTTTTTTGGTCAAAATTTATTTAAATGTTTATTTTCTCAATTTAAACATACAAACATTTGAGAACTTTGATGGTCGAGTATTCCAAGTTAATAAGGCAACTCGTGATGGGAAAGTGGAATGTTACGTACGTGTCCATATTTCTTTACTTTTCTGCAGGTTATACCATCTTTTTACAAAAGAAAATGTACTAAATTCCAATTGAGTTACAATTAATTCATCTACAGTATTTGTAAAGACAAAAGATCATAAAGAGGCAAGCTCTTGAAGCCTACACATCACCAAACTTTTCCACTCTTGTTCAGTTATCTTAAACTCTTTCTCTTTTTACTATCTTGGAAATTTTTTCAAAGAAAAATAGATTGAGAGAATGTCTGGAGAAGGAAGAGAGAAGAAGAACAAATCTGGAGCTTCTACAAGATCTCACACTAGAAACACCCGAGCAAGATCTTCTTCTGGTGATAAAATCTTACTTTCATCTGTGTATTAAGTTCTTGTTTATATCCCACTTGTGCAATAAAATTTGAGACTATCGCTGGTAAACTAACTTAAATTTTAGGCATGTTGTATGTTCTGTGATCATTTACTATGCACTTGGAAGTACTTATTATAATCTTGGTTAAAACTAGAATATCTTTGTTTTTTCGCACATATTGAAAATTTCTGCATACAATATTCACATAAAAAACAACTCAACAATTGTCTATCCATGTTAACTTATTAGCCAAGAAACAAGTTCTTAGGTCATATGATGCAGCGGCATCCCTAATGTGGCGTCAACATAACGACATCAAACTGATACAAATCATATTGCTTATATGATTTGGTTTTATGTTTTATTTCTTGTAAAGATAATTATGTTTTATTTCCTTATTGCTTTAATCTTAAGTTTCCTAATCCCTTAGGGTTTGTCGAAGGGAATAGCTATATAAACAACTCTAAGTTGTCTTGTTTTGGATACGTTTTGATTTAATAAGAAGAGCTTTGCTTTTATCCCTTGTTTGATTCGATTCAATTCATCGACAAGAAGTTGGTCTTAAGGTGCTATCGTCAAGAAACCCTTAATCGATCCAAGAACAGGTCTCTAGAACCCTAGATCGACCGTTCACCCATTCGTACGCTGTGCCATCATACTAAGCATTCCAACATCTTGAAATGTTGTTAAAAAATCTTGCTTACTCTGTAATGCAGACATCTTGAAGACGATTCTCCTGGTAGTTTTTGTCGGATCTTTGGCATGGTTTTATAAAGCAAACCAACCACCACCTCAGAGAACTGTCGGCTCTACCGGCGGAGACGCCGTGACATCGCCAAGGATCAAACTGAGAGACGGCAGACACTTGGCTTACAAGGAATTTGGATTCCCTAGAGATGAAGCCAAGTTCAAGATCATATACATCCACGGCTTTGACTCTTGTATGCTCGATTCGCCTTTCCCTCAGTTCTTATCTCCGGTAAGTTTTCCGGCCAAATCACTTATCATCCATTGGTGAAGGTAATAAAGAGTCTAAAAGTGTAATTTTTTTGGATAACTTTAGGCTCTTGTGGAGGAGTTGAGGATATACACTGTGTCTTTTGACCGTCCTGGTTATGGAGAGAGTGATCCTGACCCGAACCGATCACCAAGAAGCATAGCATTAGATATAGAAGAGCTTGCTGATGGGTTAGGACTAGGACCTAGATTCTATGTCGTTGGTCTCTCCATGGGTGGTGAAATCACATGGACATGCCTTAAGTACATTCCTCACAGGTACTTTAGTTAAAGACTGTCGTGTGTCGTTACATTTATGCCATGTGTTTCTTTGGTTATTATGTACTTTGTTAACAGGTTAGCAGGAGCGGCGCTAGTAGGACCAGTGATTAACTACTGGTGGAGAAACTTACCGAGGGACATAACAAGAGAAGCTTTCTCTCTAACGTCTCCTGCAGATCAATGGGCTCTTAGAGTAGCTCACCATGCTCCTTGGCTTACATATTGGTGGAACACTCAGAAATGGTTCCCATTCTCCAATGTGATTGCCGGTAACTCGGTTATTTTCTCCCGTCAGGACATGGAGGTCTTGTCTAAGCTTGGAGGTTTCAGACCAAATCTGGTACATCTTTACATCTTTATTTTGACAAAATATTGGTGTGGGTTGGTACTTCCTGCAACACTTGATAAGATGATTTGGATTCAAAATGATGTGTTTTTGTTCAGGCATACACAAGACAACAGGGTGAATACGAAAGCATACACCGAGATTTAAAAGTCGGATTTTCAAGCTGGGAGTTTGACCCTTTAGACCTTCAAGATCCGTTCCCTAACAACAACGGCTCGGTTCACCTATGGCATGGAGATGAGGATAGGTTTGTGCCAGTTATTCTCCAGCGTTACATCGCGTCAAAGCTTCCATGGATTCGTTACCATGAACTCTCTGGATCAGGACATTTGTTACCTTATGTGGAAGGTTTGACTGATGAGATCACCAAGTCACTTCTGGTTGGGGAGGAAGAGGTACACCTTAGAGTAGTAGAGAAGCTTCGGCTTTGAGTCAGTGTGGGTTTATATATCTTCTAAGGTTAAGTAATTTGCTTCTACTTATACTTTCTGAATCTCAGACTCGGTAAGATACTTTCTGCATGCAATTGTCTACAAGTGAAATCAGAATATTTTTTTATCCACTATATTTTGCATTATTAATCTTCTAAAAATCCTTAACGTTTCAAATACTTTGAAAGAAACATAGAGTTAATTGAGAACAATCAAACTAGATAATATAGGTCTCCAACCAAAGCAACCAAGAAAAGTGACTTCGATGACAAACTAAAGACCTATATAAATCTATTAGGTAAAGAAACCAATACACGAAAGAAAAGACACGAACTTTGAAGCAACTAAACTCACTTGGCTAATGCCCATTAACTTTGAAACACAATTGCAAGTCCTGAAGATTCGAATCGTTGAAGCTACAACACAGCAACTAACATTGCAACTGTGTGGAAATGGGTGTGAACTCACTTTAACGGGAAATGCAGAAACAATACTTTGAAACATTATCGATCTAATTCAAACAAATATGTTTCGAGAAAGGGAGGGAATCGAGCGAGGCAGGTGAGCAAAGAAGCTCTTTAAGATTTGCGGCCTTGTTTCTTCCTGAGCTTCCTGTACTTATGCTTGTTCATCTTCTTCTTCCTCTTCTTCTTCACACTATCTGCGTAAATCGCCACCTCCTCCTTCTCACCTTTCTCCTCCACTACCGTCTCCTCCGTGAACGGCACCGTACCGATTAGACCCGAACCGTGAACCATAGTCGGGTTAAATCCGTATCCGATTGGAAAACTAGGGTAAAACCGCAGAGATTCATCGGGTTTATTAAACGCTGAAGAGAGCGTAATCACGGGATTAGCAAGAGAAACTGGATCGGACTCTACAGATACAGACTCGACGACGATGCAAGGCTTCTGGTGAGGTATAAGACTGGGAGTGAGCCTCGGGATCGCTCTTAGACAGGATTGGTTCCTCAGAAATCTCTGCATAAGATTCGCCATTTCAGATTGTAAAGAAAAAACCTAGAAATGATGAAAAGTAACGAGCGAAGCCGACAACAGATTCAAAGGGGTTTTGTAGTACCAAACCTCCGAAATGACGTCGTTTTAGGAGGCGACTGGAAAAATGTAATAGCTGCCCTCACGCAGGATCGAACTACGGACCTTCAGTTTACAAGACTGACGCTCTACCACTGAGCTATAAGGGCAACTTTGACTTTTCAGTTGTTATAGTAATTAAAACACAAACATTTGGGGGGGTCATAATGATTAAACACCAAACTAGGGGAAAATACTGAAACATAACCCAAAATATCGGGGCATCAGTGCAAAAGCACGCGCACGATATTCCCTTTTTTTTGGTTGCGTGCAGTTTCCGCTATTATGCGCTTTCTCCAAAACGACTGAAGTCACCGATCACCTCTCTCTCTCTCACACTCCTTTCTCAACTCTCTCCAGTCACGGGAAGTTACCTCTCACACAACATGAAGGTACTCTCTCCCTTGTTGTAATTGTGATTTTCATGGACCTAATTGATCAAAAACTTGATCTGTTTCTTCTAAATAATTCTTAAAAAGTTTCATTTGATTTCGTAAATTTCGATGGATCAGTGGATCATCAGTGTGTTATATTTTGGAGAGATGGATTTAGACACAATCGATTGATTAAAACTCAGATGGTCGCATGACTTGAAGTATATAACTTTTAAGTAGTTTCTAGTTTAGTGTTTGGTCCTGATGTTGTTGTTGTTGTTTGATGTAGCAATTCTGGAGCCCAAACAGTATCAACAAGAACAAAGCCATGGTGGAGAATCTCCAAAGCCACGGTGTGATCACCTCTGATGAAGTCGCTAAAGCTATGGAGGCTGTAGACAGAGGCCTCTTTGTACCAGACCGTTCCGTTGCTTACGTGGACAGTCCCTTGTCTATTGGCTATAACGTCACCATATCAGCTCCTCATATGCACGCAATGTGCCTTGAACTCCTCGAAAAGAATCTTAAACCAGGGATGCGTGTTCTTGATGTCGGCTCTGGTTTGTTTGTTTCTTGAAAATTATTAGGCTTACTCAGTTTTTTAGATTTTGGGGGCTCTGCTTTCTGATATGGGTGTGATCTTGATAGGAACCGGGTACTTAACTGCTTGCTTTGCGGTTATGGTTGGATCCGAAGGTCGTGTTATTGGTGTGGAGCACATCCCTGAATTGGTGGCTTCTTCTATTAAGAATATTGAAGCGAGTGCTGCTGCTTCGCCGTTGCTGAAACAAGGATCTCTGGCTATTCATGTTGGAGGTGAGGTTTCAGTTCCAAAAGTTTTCGAGATTTGTTTTTTTTTTTATTAACAATGATCTGTTGTATAGATGGAAGGCAAGGATGGGGTGAGTTTGCACCTTATGATGCTATTCATGTGGGAGCAGCGGCACCGGAGATCCCAGAGGCATTGATTGATCAATTGAAACCTGGTGGGAGACTGGTGATTCCGGTTGGGAATTTATTCCAAGATCTGCAAGTGGTGGATAAGAGCTCGGATGGTTCGGTTAGCATCAGGAGTGAAACGTCAGTTCGTTATGTTCCTTTAACTAGCCGTGAAGCCCAACTGAGAGGGGAGTGATGAGATGCTTGTTATACAAAACAATGGATTATCATGTATGCTTCACTTGGTTTTCTTAATCAACCTTTTTACTCAAGAACATAAATCTCAAGGATGTCTTTGCTTGTTAGAGTTTCAAATGGGTAAACATGTTTATTGTTGAACATAAATAATAGTAAGCGTTTACTAAGTGTAATGGCTTTAGTCGAGTAGTAGATGATGCAATGGCAGCGTAAAGTGGGAACATTCGGTGAATCACTCTACCGGTTGATTCAGCAACATCAACTTCTGTAAATTAATATATCTAAAATGTTTGGAAACATTTTTTTATCATACCATATATTGAAGATGTAACTACATTCTAAACTATTTATTTATTTTATTACACCAAATATTCAAAAGGGACAACGTGGTAAAAACCTTTAAAACAAATCCAGTTTTGCTTTCTATCCAGAAAGTGACATAATAGATTTGATCCATACCATTTGCTACACAAGTTGACGATTTTATCTTTCTATAAAGATGAAAGCATCTGAAACAATTTCTGACACAACAAACAATGAAAAAAGTGGACCTGACACATTAGAGCATTTCTCCTCCACTTGCTTCCTCCACCACTTTTTCATACTTTTTCTTTCTTCCCACTCCACTCTTTTTCTTATACACTTTTTTCTTTCTACGTATTTTTTTTCTGTAAAAACATTTCATCCTCGTAGATTTAAAATAGTGAATCTATGGAAAAAAATATGTTAGTTATTACAAAGAAGTCGTGGTCAATTGATAAACGATTTTCAAGATTACAAAATAGTTTCATTAGCATATACATGAATTGTTAGCCGTTAATAACAACTAATGTAACAATTAACAAATTGAGTATCTGGTAATAAATATTGTAACAACTAACAAATCAATTACCCAAAACATTGTACCATATAACAAGTCACTTATTAGCAGCTAACAAAAAAAATGTATCTGATAATAAATAATGTAACAACAAATAAATCATTTACTCTGAACAATGTATCATCTAACAAGTCATGTATTCAAATCATGTAATATCTACCAAACGATGTAACAATTACATGTTTTGTTTAACTGTTATAGAATAGTATTCATGACCGTTATAGAAACATAGTCATAAGTTTGAAATTCTCCAATTTTTCTTTTGATATTAAATTATTACCAAGTTATCTTCTTAAACACGAACAAATTTATTTTAGAACATTTACAAGAGAAGGGGAAATTTATTAGGATTGAAAAAGCAATTACCATGATTTATAAAAAAAACAAATTGATTGTAAAATACAGAAAACCAATGAAGAAAATAAAGAGAGTTGGAGAAAGTTGAATTTAGGAGAGGAAACAAAAAGCTAGAGTAAAGGAGAAGAGAAGAGAGAGAAGAGAGAGAAGAGAGAAGAGAAACGAGAAGAGAGAAGCGAGAAGAGAGAAGAGAGAAACTAAATTGTGGAGAAAAGAAGAGAGAAGAGAAAACAATTGTTCTGATTAAATCAGACTAGCTGACACACTTAATCATAGGTTATGATAATATGAGTAAAGTTATAATGAAAATAAGTTGTAAGGAAGATTGGTGATGACAATCTCTTAATAAGGAGGTCTAAAAGTGGTATTAACACATATTATCTCTATTCAAAATATAAAAATTATTCACAAATCTAATTAAAAATTAGTTAAACTATTTAAGCTAAATTTTTTTTTTTTCAAAAATAACAATTAAAAAACTAATTTTTTTACTACTATAAAATATTCAAATTACTTTAACATATTAAACTAATTTCAGATATATTCGAATCTTAATTCGAATTCCGATTTGGTTCGAGTTATAACCAAATCACAAAGTAATAAGCTTCTAAATACTCTGTTTAGATATTTTTGTATATTGGTTCGGATGAAAAACGCTAAGGTCTAGTGATGATGATATATGTTGGAGCCCAACTGAGAGGAGTCTGATAGTTATCGTTTCACAGAACAATGATTATTCGCAAGCAAGCACACTTGGCTAATAAGAGTTTCAAATGAGCAAAGGGATGTTGATGATGCATTATGCATACATACCATAATAAAACATCTATTATGAATAGTTCCCAAGTCAAGAAGTAGATGATGCGATGGCGTAAAGAGGGAACATGCGGTGAATTGCAATACCAGTTGATTCAGCAACTTCTGCCTGATCTTCTGTAGATGTCCAACCAAACTGATGCACTAAGTTAGCTAAAACCACCTCATTCAACACCGTAGCGAATGATATTGCTGGGCAAATCCTTCTCCCAGCTCCAAATGGAATCAGCTCAAAATCTTGACCTCGGAAATCAACAGATGAATTTAAATGCCTCTCTGGTCTAAACTCCTCTGCGTCTGGTCCCCATGTCGCAACCTCTCTCCCGATTGCCCATGCATTGATCATTACCTGTGTACCGGCAGGTACGTAGTAATCTCTTAATCTGACAGCATGTGTTGATTCATGAGGAACCATCAATGGAAGTGGAGGATGTAGCCTTAGTGTCTCTTTGATCACAGCTTTTAAGTAGTTCATATCTTGAATGTCTTCTTCTAATACGCTCGATTTTCCCTTGCAAATTGTACGGACTTCCTCTTGAAGTCTGCTAAGACATTCCGGGTGACGTAGAAGCTCTGTCATTACCCATTCCATAAGTGTGTAAGTTGTGTCCGTACCACCTACAAAAACATCCTGAAAACCAAAATAAAAACAAGAAAAATGATCGTATACTAAAACATCACTGAATCTGAACAAGTATCATTTGAGATATATAATATGTTTCTTCCCCTAACCAAGATGATTGCCTTAATGCTGACTCGGTCGATGTCAAAACCGACGCTTTTCTCTCTCTGAATCTTGAGTAATACATCCACAAAATCAGTCCTGTCTCCTCTGTCACCATCTTCATGATCTTGCAAAACTCTCTCAAGGAACTCATCAAGATCATTTCTCATCTTTTCTAGCTGACTATCCAGACCTCGGATCCGATCAATCCATGCAAGCCACGGGACGTAAGTCCCGACGCTAAACACTCCCAACAGCCTTGTGAGCCTTTCCATTAACTCCTTAAAATCCGCTTCACAGCCGTACTTCCTTCCCAAAGCAACTCTACATATTACATCGTTCGTTAAATTTGCTATGAGCTCGCTTAGATTCACCGGTAAAGAACTCGCTCTCCGGATCTTTTCCATCATCAGGCTCATCTCTTCTTCTCTCACGTTACGAAAGGAACGTACCATTTTGTTGCTTAGGAGATGGAGGACACATACACTTTTCATTTGCCTCCAGTACTCTCCGTAAGGAGCTGCGGCGACGTCGTGTCCATCGTAAAGAAGTTTTTCGAAGATTTTAGACCGTGGACGGCTTGCAAACACGCGGTCGTGCGTCTTCAAAACGTCTCGTGCCGCCTCCATCGAAGAGACTACAAGAACGGGGACGCTGCCAAAGTGTAGGAGCATGAGAGGACCGTAACGGTGGCTGAGGAAGCATAGTGATCGGTGAGGATGGTTCCCCAGCTGATGGAGGTTTCCGATCAAGGGAAGTTTAGGTGGTGATGACGGTGTGTTGCTTTTTCCCGCTTTCTTCAAGAAGAGAATGGTAGTGAGGATTACTGAGCATAAGAGAAGTATCGTGAACATCATTTGCGTATCTGGATTCTTCAAGTTCTTCAGTATTGTTTTATTGCGTGAAGCTTTTGGTGTTCTGCCCTTTTGTACATAGTGATCAAAATTAGCGTCCGCTGAATTTTTTTTTTCTTTTCTTTTTTTTCTTCTTGGAAACAGATAATATTTGTACGACTTCTATGTCACAAAAAAAAAACAAAATCTAATGATTATTCTTCTGGTTTTTCAGTTTTGAATTTTGATTTATTGAAGACCACAAAAAAAAAGATACGTTTTGAGTTTTACAAAGAGGCGTCTTTGTACATGAATTTGTCTATATATGTATGTTGAATATTTGAATAGCATATATATACAGTATACTTCTTTAAAATTTAGTTAATGTTAGAATAAATACTATTCTATATAAAAAATCACTAGGTGACTTTTCCATATGTATACACGGATAGAAATATATACAAAATAATTAAATTATAATTTTAAGTAGTCATTTTATTTGATGATTAATTTTAATGTTTTTTATACTTTATGTGCATGAAAGATAAATAGAAAATTTGTAAAATTAAATTATATTGTTATCTTAATCAGATATGTGATCGTATGTATAAAATTTTCTATCAATTCAGTTTTCTTTTGTTTTGGTATATTGGGCTGTATTTAATTTTCAATTGAATAATAATTTATTTTGGTTTAAAATATATTAAAGCATAATAATTTAATTATATTTAAGTTGGTCTTCATATTATTTTATAAATATATTTTAGAATTAGATGTGTAATTTAATATATGTTTTTAAGTAAATATAAAAATAAAAAATAATTAATATAATTTGTAATATTATAAAAATATATTCATATATTTATATATTCATAAAATAACAAAATCATAATAATTGAATAGTGTTTTTTTCACTTTTCATAGAAAATTTAACTTGGATTATAATTTGTATGTATAAAAATTATATTTTAAAAAGATGTTATATAGGTATCATATATACAGTTTGACATATATTTTTATTTATAATAATTCAGACCGGTTTGGTTGTTATCTTAAACATATTGACAAATGGAGGAGAAGAACTCGGAGAGGCGAATCAATTTTCAAAATGACATTCCGTTTCTTGAATTTGTAGTTTCTGATGAGCTTGTGGTATCCTTAAGTGGAGAATGAAGTGAATGTGTAAATTTGTAGTCTGACAAGCGCTTCTGTTATATTTCTTTAAGCGAAAATAGTAGTAACCTTCATTAGTGGGATCAATATTTAAGACGCAAAGGAAAAAAAAATAGAATTGATTTATCTAACTCTCTTGCATTGTTTCTTTCATTTTTCTCAAACCCAAATATTAGGAATCATAGTCCCTTAAGGTGTCGACGTTCCCCAATAGAAGACCAAACAAATTGAGATATGAAGGAACAAATTTCAAATACAGGAAATTAGCGGTAAGAGAAAAAAAATGCAAAGTACAGACAGTGTGTGTCTGTGACATTGGTCAAGGAAAAAGAAAACTTTGAAGGAGCATAGAAGTAATGGAAACACACACACGTCAACTTATATCCAGTTCACCCCTTTAACTAGAGGGTTACAAGTTACAACTTATAATCAAGAATACTGTATTACAATAAGAAATCACAAGTATCATTCCCACATCACTGCTCTTCAGAAGAACTTCATGTATTCATAAGCGCTTATGAATACAGGTTATGCTACAAAGCTTATCTCTCACACTATCAGTACAATCTTATGGTTTCTATCTTATCTGTCTCATGCCATTACTTTCTGGTTTCTACTTAGAGCATCTTCAACTCCATAATATTTTTCTCTCTAAAATATAATTTAAAATGAAAATACTCCAATAATATTCTACTATTATTTACTCTATAATAGAGTAAATAATTGGTTGTTTACTTTATATACTATTCTACTTTGTTTAAAATGAAAATACTCCAATAATATTCTACTTTGTTTGTAACTTTATTTTTATCTTAGAATTATTTTATTTTATATTGAAAAAAAGTGAACCATTGAAAATGGTCTTACAGCACTATTCGCTATGGCTTATAGGTGCATGCAATCTCGTCGCTATTTCCCCATTACCCGTTTGCTTCTATGTGATCCCTAAAGCAAGCTTAACTTGCGTACGTGATTGCTTTACTCCGATTATTGTTAAGCATTGGTGTTCTCCAGCTGGTAAAGTCGAAATCAGACCTCCACGTCATGTTAACATAGCCTCACACAAAATCCTGATGATAAATAATAAAATAACCATATGACCATATCTTCAGGGCGTGCTTGTGTAGAATATATATCCCTGAACTGGTGGCTTCTTCAAAATCAAATCAAGAGTATGTATAAAAAACCTTGATAAATGTGAAATTAATAAGAACACTTGAAAGACTCTTAGAAAGATATAAGAGAACTTTACTGAGAAAATCCTAAGCTCAGTTTTGTAATTACTAAACTCATTTTTAACTTCTTACTTTTCAGTTTAGAGTAGTTTTTATAGTCAGCAGCAACAAAACTGTGACTTGCAGAAGAAGAAAAGGGAAATTTTACGAGTTTTTCTTGATTCGCGGATCCCGTAAGAGAAACACCTTGAAGTTGACCGAGAAAGCAATATAATTGGCTAAGATAATAAAATCACATGACAATAAATAGGCAAGACAACAAAATAATTAAAAACAGATCCATGGGCGGGAAAAAAGCAACAACCCACACCTCTGCCACGTGGTCTTGTTCGGTGGATCTCAGTGTCTACAAGAGAAAGAGAGAAGTCTACACCATTAAATACGAGTAGCTGGAAAAAGCTTAAGCTTGGTTTGAATGGCAGAAAAGTCAATTAACATAAAAGTAACCAATTAATACTCCTAATAATGCTTCTTAGTAGTAGTGAATTAGTAATAAGTACTATAATGAGAATGTGCTTTTAAATATGTTCCCAAAGAGGTGCGTTTTCTTCTTTGACCAACTTCTCTCTTCTCTCAAGAAATCCTCTGTTTTTGATCCTCAAGAATGAGACAAGACGAGGAGAACTCCGAGGAAGAGTTCGTAGAGATTGATCCCACTGGTCGCTATGGACGAGTCTGTTCTTCTTTGTTTTGTTTTCCATTTCTAACCATTTTGTTTCTCTATTAGTCTTCCATTATAATCTTTCTTGTTTCACACTTTACAGTATAATGAAATTCTAGGCAAAGGAGCTTTCAAACAAGTGTATCCTTTTCTAACAGATCTCTGCTCTTGCTGTCTTGCATGAACTTTTCAACAAAAAAAACACAGTTACGAAAATGTTTTTTCTTTCATCCGTGCAATTCTTCAGATACAGAGCATTTGATCAACTGGAAGGAATCGAAGTGGCTTGGAACCAAGTTAAGCTAGACGATAAACTGTGTAGCTCAGAGGATTTAGATCGTCTTTACTCTGAAGTTCACTTACTCAAAACCCTTAAACACAAAAGCATCATCAAATTCTACACTTCTTGGATCGATTACCAACACATGACCATCAATCTCATCACCGAAGTCTTCACTTCCGGAAATCTTAGACAGTTAGATTCTCCTTTTTTTTTCTCAAATATTTGATTATGTTTCTGGTATGATGTTAATCCATTCGAATTCTCGACATTTTAGGTATCGGAAGAAGCACAAGTGTGTTGATCTAAGAGCAGTAAAGAAATGGTCAAGGCAGATTCTAGAAGGGCTTGTTTATCTTCATAGTCATGATCCTCCTGTGATCCATAGAGATCTTAAATGCGATAACATATTGATCAATGGTAACCAAGGTGAGGTTAAAATTGGAGATCTCGGGCTAGCAGCCATTCTGCATCGTGCACGCTCAGCTCATAGCGTCATTGGTGAGTCCTTTAAGCTTTGTTCATTCTTAGAATTCAAAGTTCCTTTTGGGAAACTATAGCTTCGATTGGTAACATGTATAATACATTGTAATTCAAACATAAAATCAAAAAAGTAAAACTACTTTATGATTGGTAACATTTTATAAGTCAACCTTAATCAAGTGCAACTCATGTTACTATAATTGTATATGTTTGAAATTGCTAAGGTACTCCTGAATTTATGGCGCCTGAACTTTATGAAGAGGATTACAATGTACTTGTCGATATATACGCCTTTGGAATGTGTTTGCTTGAGCTTGTAACTTTCGAGTACCCGTATGTCGAATGTACAAATGCTGCTCAGATTTATAAGAAAGTTACATCGGTAAGTGATCTTTCTCTCTAACCCTAATCCAACATCAATGTATGTGACTTATATTTATCTAGTCGGTCCATTTTATTGATGCTTGTTAGGGAATCAAACCAGCCTCACTTGCAAAAGTTACTGATCCGCAAGTGAAAGCATTCATAGAGAAGTGTATCGCAAAGGTCTCAGAACGCTTGTCAGCCAAGGAACTACTTGATGATCCTTTTCTGAAATGCTACAAAGAAAAGACCGAAAGTGTCACATCTTACCAAGGTAACCATAATCTTGATATATCTTCTAACTAGTTTTGATGATTTCTTTAATGTTGACTGTTGGATCCACCAATCTAGGTTTACTCTTGTAGATCTCCTACTACTTCTATCTTTAAACCAATAGTTTGGTTTGATATATTTATTTTTCATATACTATAAATATGGGTTCTATACAGAAAATGGATCCATTGGAAGACAAGTAGAAGATAAACTCTCAGATTCTGCAGTAGGTTTATTAACCGTAGAAGGCCAACGGAAAGACCTCAACACAATCTTCCTAAAACTACGTATCACCGATTCCAGAGGTTCCAATCTTTTTTTCCTTGAAATAAAAAAGTTTTCAAATCTCTCTTTTGATAAAAATAATAACATGTTAATACAGGTCAAATCCGTAATATACACTTCCCGTTTAACATAGAGACGGACACATCTTTCTCAGTAGCCATCGAAATGGTCGAGGAACTAGACCTAACCGATGATCAAGACATCTCGACGATCGCTAAAATGATTGACGCAGAGATACATTCCCACATTCCCGACTGGATCCCTTCTGGTCTAAACGGAGATTATTCAACCATGCAAAGATGTTTGTCTTCTCCTGATTCGCTGCGTTTAGATAGATTTCCCTCAGGGAGAAAAGTCTGGTCGTCTCCTAAAGCTGGAGATTCACGTTCACCGTTCGTTCAGCGTTCTAGTTCTAAGCTTTCTTCGCCGTCAAAAGGACGCATCAATGACAAAGAAGTTGGGATTGTAGTTGAGAAACTTGAGTCTTTGTTGAGGAAACAGAGAGAGGAGGTTGAAGAGTTGTATCGAGATCAAGAACGTGTTGTTCGTGAGTTTTTGAAAGAGTTTCCTCCTGAGATCTCTGAAGAGGCTTTGCTCAGATTGCAAGCCATGGATTCCGACAGCTTATTGTGTTAAATCCGTTTGTTACACAACACGAGTACATCTCTCGTTAATATTTATCTGGTCTGTAATATTATGTTATACTACACAATCATTAGAATGTGCTTGGTGCAAACTATGGAATTGTGACTATTATCGAGTACGGAAAGCTATCATTTTCGTTAGGGTTAGATCCTTATTACTTCGTTCGTTAACTCTAATCTTATGAGCTATGTTCTTAGATTTTTAATGAAGGGTGAGAACAATAAACGTAAGAACACACCATAATAGTTTAACGAATTTCGGGTCTTGAACCGGTATGATTTGAGGGAGACTATCATCCAGATTGCCTTGTAGATTCAAATAAAAGGACACCTGATGGGATTATGTTAACTTTTGGCTCAAGGTACATGTATCTAATACTATTATTCATTTTTTTTTTCTAGTCTAAATTCATTTTGCAATTGAACTCATTTCGAATTTGATAAATAATACTTCAGATTGGAGTATTCTAGATATTGTATCAAAATGAACTTGATATTGACCAATTTATAGGTAGTTTATCACTTTATCTAGATGCTAAGTGGTTCTTTGGGTATGGTTTTTGGATTGTTGGGGTTTTTTTCCCGAGTTTTATATTTTCTAATTCGGTTTATAATCCACGCATTTTTACCACTCTACAAAGTCCCATTCATATATTTTCCGACTGAACCGAGTATGCAATTCTGGTTTTTCGGTTTAGATACGGTTTGGAGGCCTAAAACTCAAAATATCTTCCGCAAAACGCAGCGTTTTATGAAGCTGTTGAACCCCCCCAAGAAGCTGCATTTTCGCTTAAACCCTACAGTTTCGTCTTCCTCGTTCTTCTTCTATCACACAAACAGCAGTCATGTACAGGTCAAAAACAGTCCTGTCTTCTCTCCGAAACGCTTACTCAAAGATCTCCACCCGTAGCTCGTATCTAATCCGACCTCAGGTCGGTTTAACTTCCCCCCCAATCTCCTCGTCTCCCTCTCTCACAATCCCCATTCAATTCCCATATCAAGTCCGCTCCTTTGCTTCAAAACCAGAGTCTATCCTCCAGCTACTCCTCGAGAACGCCTGGTCCAAACAAGTAGAAGAACAATTGAAGAAACCCGACACGCCCTTGACCCACGAGACAGCGATCTACCTTCTCAGGAAGCTAGACAAGCACCCAGAGAAAGCTCACTCCTTTCTCAATTGGGTCGTCAGAGACTCGGGCCTCACCCCAAGCTCTCCGCTTTACAGCACGTTGCTGAGGATCTTGGCTCACCAGAGATCAATGAAACGGTTCTGGACGACTCTCACCGATATGAAGCGGAGAGGGTTTTGCATCGACGAGGAGACTTACAAGACTGTTTATAACTTGCTTAATAAAGAGGAGAGCTCGAAAGCCGACGCTGTTGCTCTGGCTCATTTCCACGAGAGGATGGTTAAGGAGAACGCGGTTTCTGATGTTTTCGGGAGTGTTGTTGTTGCTGTTAAGAGATGTGAGTGGAGTTGTGAGGTTGAGAGGGAGCTGCAGGAGATGAAGCTACCTTTGTCGGATGAGTTTGTTGTCAGGGTGTTGAAGGAGCTTAGGGAGACTCCTTTGAAAGCTTTGGCGTTTTTTAATTGGGTTGGTGGTTGTTGTTCCTCTGGTTATAGACATAGTAGTGTTGCTTATAACGCGGTGTTGAGGGTTTTGGCTAGGCCTGGCTCGGTGGCGGAGTTTTGGAGTGTTGTTGATGAGATGAAGAGTGTAGAGCATGAGGTGGATCTTGATACTTATATAAAGGTTTTGAGACAGTTTCAGAAGTTTAGGATGATGGAGGAGGCGGTTAAGCTTTACGAGTTTATGATGGACGGTCGGTACAAGCCGTCTGTTCAAGACTGTAGTCTTCTTTTGAGGTCGTTGTCTGCTGGTCCAAGTCCGGATTTGGATCTGGTGTTTCGGGTTTCGAGGAAGTTTGAATCGACTGGAGAGTCTTTGTCAAAGGCTGTGTACGATGGGATCCATAGGTCTTTGACGAGTGTAGCGAGGTTTGAAGAAGCTGAAGAGATGGTGAAGGCGATGAGGGACGCGGGTTATGAGCCGGATAACATCACTTACAGCCAGCTCGTGTTCGGTCTCTGTAAAGCTAAGAGGTTGGAAGAAGCACGTGGGGTTCTAGATCGGATGGAAGGGGAAGGATGCGTTCCGGACATTAAAACTTGGACTATTCTCATCCAAGGGCAGTGCAGGAACAATGAAGTTGATAAGGCCTTTGCGTGTTTTGCGGAAATGTTAGAGAGAGGGTTTGATATCGACTCTGATCTGCTTGATGTGTTGGTAGGTGGGTTTCTAAGCCAGAACAGGGTCGAGGGAGCTTGCAAGTTCCTAATAGAGATGGTGAGAAACGCTGATGTGAAGCCTTGGCAAACCACTTACAAGGGTGTTATAGACAAGCTGCTGGAGATCAAGAAGGGCGATGAGGCGCTGGATCTTTTAGAGATGATGAAGAAGCAAAACTACCCTGCTTATGCAGAGCCTTTTGATGGATACCTCGCAAAGTTTGGGAGTTTGGAAGATGCTAAGAAGTTCTTGGATGTGCTGAGCTCGAAGGATTCTCCTTCCTTTGCAGCTTATTTTCATGTCGTTGAAGCTTTCTACCGAGAAGGGAGACTGGCTGATGCGAAAGACCTCGTCTTCGTGTGTCCCCATCACTTTAGAACACACCCTAAAATCACTGCACTCTTTGGCGCAGCTTGAAAGGATGTTTTCTTTCATTCATTAAAAGGATTTTTTTTTTTTTTTTTCATTCAGAGAATGCAGTTATGGAACTAATTTTTGCACCTTAAATGCAGTTATTTTCATACTTCATTTCACCATTTGCAGAAGAAGTGCTGAATATGAATATATGGACTCTTGAGTGATTTTTTTTTTCTTTTTGGGAAAATTTCTTAAAAATACACAGAATAAATTTCATTTGCTGAAAAATACACAAATTTTTTAGGGTTCTCGAAAAATACACAAACTAATTTTGATTATCCGTAAAATACACGAACTTTTGAATTTTGAAGGTTTCACACCTCGATTTTAACGATGTAAACAGTGACTAACAGAATAGTAAGACGCCGTTAGATGACATTAACACTGATTAAAAAGTTCATGCATTTTATGGACAACCAAAATTAGTTCGTGTATTTTTCGGGAAACCTAAAAAATTTGTGTATTTTTTCAGCAAAAAAATTTAGTATATGTATTTTTAAGGAATTTTCAAATGGAGTTTGGACCCAAGACAAACTTGAAATGGGAAATGGCATAAGCACTCATTTGTAAAGGGTCAGTAATGGTAACTCCGGACAGTAGAAGAAAAAATCGTATGGCATTGAAGCTAGCTCTCACTTGACAAACACGATGAAAGTAAGCCGTGTTAAAATCACCCTCTTTCAACCAATTAATCCTTGACTTTTGCAAGAAGTAACATTCTTTAATTTGCCTCAGGAATTGCCACTTCATGTTCAACTCTCGTTCTTCAGCAAAAGTATTGGGGGATGGATCAGTAAGTGCTTGTACCTGCGAAAGTTGTAACAAACGGTAAGATTCACAAACTCTCTGCTGAATATTGGAAAAATTTTCTTTATTAAGAGTTTTGAGACTGCTTTTTATGGTTTTCAGCTTCCAATACAAAGACGCTAGGGTAGCAAAAGAGCTTCCGGCGTGCAACCAAGCTTCAGTAATGATATATGGTGTTTTTCACATCATTTGCATATATGTTTCTATTTGATTCAAGTCTCTAAA